>JAEQML010064652.1:0-21845 GCA_016904865.1 Pissodes strobi | reverse complement strand
ACGAACTGGTGCGCTCTTGCCGTCTGTCGTGACTGCCTGACAGACGTCTGGTGTACCCGGGGTGAAATAAAACCAAAGTATATGTAAACTAGTAAGTTCACTCAGCGGTAAATCCTTTGATGTAATTCAGCCACATTCTTTTATATCAAGTGACAACTGGAGATGACCGATGCGCTGCGTAAGTGACCGATTGATTCGCGTGGCTTTCTCTAGTCAGAGATGTATTCAGGTGATTGTATGGACTCGTACCGAAAGACCTACTGAATGCCGGCCGGGTGAAAAATCAAGTGAAACTCTGCAAAGTTGTAAAAATATTTTCATAGAAGGAAATTGAAAAAAAATTTGCTATACGTTTGTCATTTTTAGGTGATACCACTGTTGCTATCTCAGAATCTAACAAGGATTTATCAACACTGCAAATCGATCTTGAAAAGGCATCAATAGTGGCAACTCTCTAATTTAATCAAGTTTGTAGCTTTGACCGTTTCAAAGATATCAATAATAGTGGAATTACCTAAAATTTATTTAAAAATATATAATAATATAATACTTCGGAATCTCATTTTTACTAAACTTCTTTGGTTTCATGAAAGTGATTTTTCAAGGCCACGTTATGACAAGGTTTATGTTTTCGTCTCGCGTTACGGCATTTTTGTATCGTTGATTGGACGACTAACCAAATCTATCAAAATTGATTGTACCGTATCGGCACCGGCACCGGTTCAAATGACTACAATAAGCTGAGACTAAGTGAAACTAACCAAAACTTGATTCGACGATTAACCAAAACTAACAAAATCTATTAAAATTGATTATAACGTATCGTAACGGGTTCAAATTACTAAAATAAGTTGATACTAACTGAAACTAACCGAAAGTTGATTGGAGGACTAACCCAAACTAACCAAATCTATTAAAATTGATTATAACGTATCGGAACAGATTCAAATAATTAAAATAAGTTGAGACTAAATGAAACTAACCAAAAGTTGTTGAGGAATAACCCAAACTAACCAAATCTGTTAAAATTGATTTTAATGTATTCTGAAAAGCTTGAAATGACTAAAATAAGTTGAGAATAAGTGTAGCTAACCGAGAGTTGATTGAACTACTAACCCAAACTAACCAAATCTATCAAAATTGATTATAACGTATCGGATGACTAAAAGAATTTAAGACTAAGTGAATCTAACCGAAAGTTTATTGGAAAACTAACTTAAACTAAAAAAATCTATTAAAATTATTTATAACGTATCGGAACCGCATTAAATGACTAAAATAAGTTGGGAATAAGTAAAACTAAACGAAAGTTGAATCGACAACTAACCCAAACTAACCAAATATATTAAAATTGATTATAACGCATCGGAATCGGTTCAACTGATTGAAATAGTTAAGACTAAGTGAAACAAACCGAAAGTTGAATCGAGGACTAACCTAAACTGACCAAATCTATTAAAATTGATTATAATGTATCGGAACCGCATTAAATGACTAAAATAACTTAAGAATAAGTGAAACTAACCGAAAGTTGGATCGACGACTAACCCAAACTAACCAAATCTATTAATATTGATTATAACATATTGGAGCCGCTTTAAATGATTGAAATAAGTTGAGAAAAAGTGAAACTATCCGAAAGTTGAATCGACGACTAGACCAAAGTAACCAAATCTACTAAAATTGATTATAAAGTATCTGAACCGGTTCTAATGACTAAAATAGGTTGAAACTAACCGAACGTTGATTGAACGACTAACCTATAGTTCGGGTTAATCGTCGATTCAACTTTCGGTTAGTTTCACTTAGTCTCAACATATTTCAATCATTTGAACCGGTTCTAAGACGTTATAATCAATTTTAATAGATGTTATTAGTTGCGTTAGTCACCAAATCAACTTTCGGTTAGTTTCTCTTAGCCTTAACTTGTTTTAGATATTTGAACCGGTTCCGATACGTTATAAACAATTTTAATAGATTTGGTTACTTTTGATTAGTCAACCAATCAACTTGCGTTAAACTTCACGTAGTTTCAACTTATTTTAGTCATTTGAACCGGGTCGGATACGTTATAAACAATTTTAATAGGTTTGGTTAGCTTGGGTTAGTTGTTGATTCATCTTTCGGTTAGTTTCACTTATTCTCAACTTATTTTAGTTATTTAAAGCGGTTCCGATACGTTATAATAAATCCTAATAGATTTGGTTAGTTTGGGCTAGTCGTCCAATCAACTTTCGATTAGCTTCACTTAGTTTCAATTTATTTTAGTCATTTGAACCAGTTCCGATACGTTATAATCTATTTTAATAGGTTTGGTTCATTTGGGTTAGTCGTTGATTCATCTTTTGGTTAGTTTCACTTATTCTCAACTTATTTTAGTCATTTAAAGCGGTTCCGAAACGTTATAATAAATTTGGTTAGTTTCGGTTAGTTTGGGGGCGACTACAAGCATCTTTCGACTAGCTTCACTTAGTTTCAACTTATTTTAGTCATTTGAACCTGTTCCGATACGTTATAATCAATTTTAATAGATTTGATTACATTGGATTAGTCGTCGATTCAACTCTCGGTTAGTTTCACTTAGTCTTAACTTATTTTATTCATTTGAACCGGTTCCGAGACGTTATAATCAATTTTAATAGATTTGGTTAGTTTGGGTTAGTCGTCCAATCAACGTTCGGTTAGTTTCACTTAGTTTCAACTTATTTTAGTCATCTGAACCGATTTCGATACATTATAATCAATTTTAATAGATTTGGATAGTTTGGGTTAGTCGTCGATTCAACTGTCGGTTGGTGTCAGTTATTCTCAACTTATGCTAGTCATATAAAGCGGTTCCGATACGTTATAATGATTTTATTACATTTGGTTAGTTCGGGTTAGTCGTCGATTGAACTTTCGGTTAGTTTCACATAGTCTCAACTTATTTTAATCATTTGAACCGATTCCGTTACGTTATATTCAATTTAAATAGATTTGGTTAGTTTGGGTTAGTAGTCCAATCAACTTTCGGTTAGCTTCACTTATTCTCAACTTATTTTAGCCATTTGAAGCAGTTCCGATACGTTATAATCAATTTTAATAGATTTGGTTAGTTTGGGTTAGTGTTCAATTAACTTTCGGTTAGTTTCACTTATTCTCAACTTATTTTAGCCATTTGAAACGGTTACAATACCGACGTCATTATCAATTCTAATAGATGTGGTTAGCTTGGGTTAGTCGTCGATTCAACTTTCGCTTACTTTCACTTATTCTCAACTTATTTTAGTCATTTAAAGCGGTTCCGATACGTTATAATCAATTTCAATAGATTTGGTTAGTTTGGGTTAATCGTCGATTCAACTTTTGATTAGTTTCACTTTGTCTCAGCTTATTTTAATCATTTGAATCGGTTCTGATACGTTATAATCAATTTTAATGGATTTGGTTAATTTGGGTTAGTCATCCAAACAACTTTCATCTAGTTTCATTTAGTCTCAACTTATTTTAGTTATTTGAACCGGTTCCGATACCTTATAATCAATTTTAATAAATTTAGTTAGTTTGGGTTAGTCGTCGGATCAACTTTGGGTTAGTTTGGGTTAGTCGTCCACACAACTTTCGGCTAGTTTCACTTAGTCTCCACTTATTTTAGTTATTTGAACCGGTTCCGATAAGTTATAATCAATTTTAATAGATTTGGTTAGTTTGAGTTTGTCGTCGAATAAACTTAGGGTTAGTTTCACTTAGTCTCAACTTATTTTAGTTATTCGAACCGGTTCCGATACGTTATAATCAATTTTGATAGATTTGGTTAGTTTGGGTTAGTCGTCGATTTAACTTTCGGTTAGCTTCACTTATTCTCAACTTATTTTAGTCATTTGAAGCGGTTCTGATACGTTATAATCCATTTTAGTAGATTTGGTTAGTTTGGGTTAGTCGTGGATTAAACTTTGGGTCAGTTTCACAGGGCCAAAATATATTTAATATTTACAAAGCATTCCATTATCGCTATATAATATGTACTTATAAAAAAAATCTGACACCTAGACGATTTTTCCGGTCTTGTCGCCTCCTTCACCTAATTTTATTAACATATCTATTCTCTAATCCGACTATAGATTTTTCCTATTTGCCTTTGTATTTTTCATTGCTTCGTATATATTTCCACCGAAGTCCGAATAAAATATTAAAATAGAAATAAAATTAAGGATTTTCACAAATCCGACTCTGTTCTGAACACTCTGCCTACATACGAACGACTGATTAAACTAAAACGCTCCACATGCTGCCAACAATCTGCGGATTTTCGGCGGCTGGCAGAAAATATTTGGGGGAGTGGAGCTACTAGTTTACATATACTTTGATAAAACTATTCATGGATTAATTATGGCTCATTCATTCTCCATACATGCAGGGTGTTATCACCAACTTATCCGGTGAAAACTGACAAGTTAATACACTTGTTGGGGTGTTTCCCCAACACCTGTAAATATTTTACAAATAAAATCGCGAATCATAAAGAATATTAAGATAGATAGAAGATATAAGAATAGTTGCCCTTCAGCCTTTAACCAGAAGGGCAACTATTCTTATTTTTTATGGCAGTGGCACACACAATGAAGGGAGATCCTATAGTACTCGACGAGCGGTGTGTGCAAAGATGACACGGTTCTTGAATAGTTGTAGGTTGTAATTACGGGGAAACAGATGTCCTGGGAGTGAGTTCCACAGTGATGAAGTGCGCCAGACAAAGGAGTTCTTGTAAAGCGATGTTCTAGGTGTTTCTAGTTGTACGACGAACTGGTGCGCTCTTGCCGTCTGTCGTGACTGCCTGACAGACGTTGCCAGGAGCCAGACTATCCAGATTCCGGGTTAACTCCGGGTCGCCGATGAGACGCACAGCCCTCTTCTGATTGGAATCCAGCAGCTTTAGGGTGTGCTTTGGTGCGATACCCCAGATGTGTGAGCAATATTCTAAGCACGGCCTTATTTGCGATTTGTAAAGCAAGAGCAACTGCTGCGGTGTATAAAGTTTTTTGTTGCGAAATAGCGCACCAAGCTTCTGGGAGGCTGATTTTGCGATGTTAGCAACGTGGTCATGCCAGGACATATTGCTGTAGATCGAGACACCCAGTAGTCCAATTCGCGAGGATGAAGGAATGGTCGATCTTGCCATAATTATGTCAGGGCCCGCAGTATTGGCCCTGTGTCTGAGATGTGTCCATTAACTGCAACGTGCAGAGATCGGTTCTTAAGGAAACTGGCAAGCCAGCTGCAGAGAGAGGCTGGCAGTCCGAAGGACGGCATCGGCAGTTAGTTGAGCAGTCCGCCATGCCAAACGCTGTCGAATGCCTTCGAAATATCCAACGCAATCGCTCAAGACTCTCCGTAGTTCTCAATTGCCCTACTCCATATATGAGTGACATAGGCCAATATATCTCCTGTCGATCTCTCTTTGCGAACGCCGTATTGATTATCGCTGATTATTCTGTTATTCTCGAGGTACTTGAGTAGTTGCTGATTGACTACACGTTCCATAACTTTGGTGATTATTGAAAGCAAGGCAATTGGGCGATAATTTGAGGGCGTGGTTTCCTTGCCTTTTTTTGAAACAGGTTGCACTCGAGCGACTTTCCAAGAAGATGGGTAAATACCTTTTCCGTAAGGCAGAGATAAAAGCCTGGAAAAAACCGGTGTTAGTTCGTTGGCGCAGTTCTTTAACACGATAGCAGATATTTTGTCCGGTCCATGCCTTTTGCGTGTCTAGTTCTTTAAGGATTTTACGAATATCACGGTGATGAAACTTGACTTCTGGACCCCTGTTCTTGAAAGCAAGAGAAGGAAGCGGTCCCTGAGAGCTCCCGGGGAGTGTTACCTTACTTAAGCTCCCCAATAGAAAAAACGCCCTATTCTTGAAACACCGAACACACCGGTGAGTTTCAGGGAGGGATCATCATCGGGAACAATTGAAATGAAATTGACGGAAACTTGATGGAATTTGGGATGTATGCTTCCATTCCTGAGGAGATTACTTGCATAATCTCTTCGCAGCAGACTGACGGGTCTTTTGTACCAAAGCAGACGTGTCGATTAAAGGAAAATCTAGGTACAACTCCCTTAGTTCGTACCAGTTTGCAAAATTGTAATGCCAGATTTTGCGAGGCAATAGTGGATCCTTCTGTAGAAGTGGATCAATTCGAATGTGAACTGAATCAGTTCAAGCTTTTTACCATGAATTAAAAAAATACGACAAAAATGAAAGAGTCATTGATCAGGAGAGGTGGATGTATAAACTCATCTTAGAAAAAACATTTAAGGTTATTTTCCTAATATTGAGATTGTCTTCTGAATGTACCTGCCACTTATGGTCACAAGCAGCAGTGAAGAAAGCTTATCGTCAAAATTGAAGTTGATCAAAAACAGTCTTCGAACCTCCATGTCAGAAGACAGGCTCAACGCTTTAACTTTACCAACGCAGCATTGATAGTTATATTTTAACAACAAAGTTATGAAGATATTATAAGGAGCTTCATTAATACGAAGTGAAGTCGTAAACTAATTAGTCATTAAAACATAAAGCTTGTGTCATTATGTGACACTATCGTTTTAAATAAATCGTTTGAAAACGTTCGGTACTTGAAATTTTGGAACCATGAAGGTAACCTAAATACCTTAATAATGTTCCGGTTCTCTTCATTTTAATCATTTCATGAATTCGGAAAATTCCAGATGCTGTATAGGTACGTCGTACGTAAAATTTCCGTGGGTCCATAGACATCAATTTTGTTGCTGCATCATTTGATCTACATAAGTGCTTACCACTAACATGTCTTCGTAATTGTGTTTCATTTTAAAAAAGACAGCTCTGGACATATATTTTCAGTGTGTATCAGACAACTTTTGAAATTTTGGAAACTTATTTTCTCTGGGATGAGACAATTGCTGCTCTTGGAGGCCAGAAAAACAGAAGCTTAAAAGCTTTATAGTGACTCATGTTCGAGGCAAAACAAAAATATTTTTATATACAATATGATGAGCTATGTTCTAAAATAATGTAAAAAATAGGAACCAATTAAACGTTTATTTTTAAGCTTTTAATTGGATAACTGCTGAAAATACGGTTTTTGTAGGTTAATTTAAAAAATATATATTTTCCCCGCTGCAGGTTCAGCCTATGACTCCACAGATCCTAAATACGGTGCTGTTTCGGTTAAACGTAAATTATTTTCAAATATCGTTCCTGCACCTATTGATTTTGACGCCTACCTCATACCAGATTTTTCATTCGATCCATGACAACAAGAAACTACAAACACTGTGAAACCTGGTATAATTTTCTTAGTCAATTTTTAAAATGGTTGTTACAGTTCTTTGAGGTTTCATTACAGATTCTTCAAAAAAAATCATTGTGTTTTTGTTGTCATCTGATGTTTGTAGAAAAAATATTGTCCCTGACACGTGCACAAAGTGCCTTTCCAGCACTTAACAATATCAGAATAGCAAGTTTTGCGGCCTGTCAATGGGCCGAGAATGTTGGTATTTTCGAACGAACGGATCACAGAAAAATAATATTACAGAAAATCGTTCCTTATATGAATATAAAGCATTTCTTGTCGAATTTCTCGTTTCGGCGGCATCACCAGGCTATTTTCTGCATGTTTTTCTCTCTGTTAGACTGGTTCTTGTTAAAAAAATTAAGATGTTTAACATAATATGTGTGTTTTTTCAACAGCATTTATTTTTCTAGGTATACATAAAATAAGGCCAATACGCCTTTTAAACCATTAAAAAATTTAAAATATCAATAATTTTGAAGCATAAAACTTTGCAGAAAAATCTACACAATTAGTTTTTTTTAATAAAATAGTTGTTTTTACAGTGATTAAAAGTGGTACAAATTAAAATGAAAGCACTTTACCGGATAGCCAACTAGAGTGGATGCGGACAAACTCATTTATTTCCTTGTTGAACTATAGGTCTTCTCGTGTATCAATATTCACAAGTCTAGTACCCAAACCCAAGTCAATATACATATGTATTTATTTCGGTATTATTTATTTTTAACAGTGTTACCACATATCGAACTTCGAATAAAAACACTATATCATCGGATTGACACTTACTTAAGATTTACATTAGCGTAAATTTTTCTATCAAAGACATTTCTTTTAAGCCTCGACAGGAAGTTGTCTTAAAGTGTCGCGCGGCTGTGGAAGATATAAAGGCAACAGCTGAGAGATTCCCAGCGCCTACACTATGTGGCAGAAATGCTCCTTGTCACTGAAAAAATTTAGAGAATTTATTTTTAGAAGGCTGATTTACTTATATTACGGTTTACATTTATTCAATTTATTAACCTAGCCTAATTTCGGATACCATTCGGATTTTCTATAGCTCACTGAGCGTGGACAGATTGAATAAAAATAACCACTTTTATAAAGATATTTAATCCTTGGGATTTGTTTTGTTCGGAGGTAATATACCATCAGAATCCTGCTTCATTTTTAGATCTCTGAAACTGCAGGATTTGCTGGTAAACCTATTTTACACCGATCCACATTTGAAGTGAGGCACCTGATCTTCAAAGATATGTAATTTCATTAGTTTAGCCTCATTTAAAATAAGGTTTTTCTACGGCTGACTTGAAAATGGTTAAAAACACACTAATAACTACTATTGAAAACTATAAGTGTATGATTTATCAATAGTTTTCTATATATGGTTCTCTTTTTCTATAATTTTCAACAGCGTTTGATAGAATGTTTTCAAAGGCGAAGCAGCCATCTAGCAGATGTAATTTTTTTTACTGCTTTATTTTTAATAAATTAGTATTTTACCCGAAACCGAGCCGATATTCATTGCAGCATCCTATATATGTTTTTTCAATTTAGGTCGAATGACCCATACATTCTTTTACGGTCATTTTGCTAAAGATTTTAATTTTTTTTTTATTTTAAACCTTTTAGAAACGATTTAAATCATTTAAATTATTTTTCTGAGCCAAATCATTTTGAAAAGCATCTAAACACTTTTTACATAACAATTTTCCCACATATTATTTTTTGTTGGCAACTGTTTATAATTAAATGTAGGTACTATAAGGTCAATAATAGAATTCCAGGGGTTAATAAAGGCAACAGTATTTGTTTATATATTTTTTATTATTTTCTTAGAAACATGAATAGAGCATGTACAAATAAGTAGGCACCCACATAAAACATAATATAACAGATACTCTTTCATATTTGAACCAAATGGAGACTCTCAATACTCATAAATGCATTAAGGTGAAATGGGGTTATACTGATATTTGAGTAAATGTAATAACATGTATTAGAGTACTGCTCCTTGTCTCTAAGATGGTGTTACTAACATAAAATTATAACTAGAACCGTCCCTTCCATTTTTTAAATCATTTATTTTGTGCTTTGTGCTTCATCGCATCAGCCAATCAGTCATCATAGTTAGTTACGAGTGGTTTTACGCACGCAACTTTTAATTTAGAACGATAAGTAAAGTACCAGTTTTCAGTGACCAACAATAATCACCATCATCATCATCATCAAGCGACTAATCGCGTCCACTGCTGGGCATAGGTCTCCCGTAGCTTTCTCCATCCCTGCCGATCATGTGCTGCCTCCATCCATTTTGTCTTTATCCTTTTGATGTCGTCAGTCCATCTGGTTGGTGGACGGCCGCTACTTCTGATGCGTCTTGGCGCGATCTCCACTCAAGTATCCTCTTTGTCCAGCGATTGTCCGAAAGTCGCGCCACATCGGGGCTGAGGGCCCTGCGTAGATGGGAAGCATCTCTGACGGCAACTGGTTATATCTGCATTGTGTGAAGCCCCTTTGCATAAGACTCTAACCGTGCATGTACAAGATTTAAATGTGTGTGAATGTCCAGCCGGTGGTGTTCGAACCTTAAAACAAGCCGTGCATGAATTAGTCTGAGCCTTCAGGAGTATATACTCGACATACTGAGGGTTCAAAAAATAGTATCCCTGTCCACCAAGGTGTAACTAATCTGGGATGGGTCGCCCCAGCTCTTACTAAGCCTGGATAGGGGTCGTTTCTGGGTAAATGCGTAACCGCGAAGCCCATAACTAAAAACCAACCAACCAACCAATAACCTCCCAAGTTCCATTTTAAGGTTGTTATAAGGGTAACCACGTCCGTCATTCCGGATCTCTGCCTTAATGTTATATTAGGGATCCTGTCTCTTAGCTATATACCTAACATCGACCTCTCCATTTTCCTCTGCGCGATACGTATTCTATTTGTAGTGTTCTTTGTGAGGGTAAGTGTTTAAGCCCCGTGTGTAAGCACAGGCAACACGCATTGGTCGAATACTTTTTTTTTAGGCATAGTGGAATGTCTGACTTAAACATATTGCGCAGCTTTCCAAAGGCCGCCCATGTTTGGCCTATTCTTCTCAATATTTCACGAATTTGGTTGTTTCGACCAATAGAGATTTCGTGACCAAGGTATATAAGAGCTTACTTGCTCCATGCAATCAAGATAGGCGGAGTAACCGCCCGCCTATCTTGATTGCCTCACTCATAACAAGATGTGTCGTGTATTGAGTTTTGTTGGTGTTGATTTTGAGTCCAACAGAGTCGATGCTTCCCTGAGCCTCCGTAGCATTTGTTTTGCTTCGTCCATACTATTTGCGATCGTCGGCGAATCTCAGATGGTTTAGTTTTTCGCCATCTATGTTTATGCCCATGTCACCAAGTTGGCCTGTTTAAACATATATTCTAGGAGGGTTGTGAATAACTTTGTTGATATGACATCTCCTTGGCGTACAGCTCGTGCAATATCAAAGTCTTGGGAATCATCTTGCAGCCTAACATAAGCTTTTGCTCCTTGGTACACGTGTTTGATGACCTCGATGTATCTATGACCGATACTGCCGGGCAGCAAGAGCTTGTAGCATTTTATGCTGGTTTATTATGTCGAAAGCCTTTTCGTAATCGAAGCAAATTATGCAGAGGGGTTTATTATATTCGATGCATTTTTCGATAAGGGACTTGACTACTTGTAGATGGTCATTTCTGCCAAATCCGGCTCGAAACCAGCTTGCTCGCGGGGTGTACCGCACCCTCTGCTCGCTTCCTTGTCCTTCCGCTACCTCGGTCGGAGGTAAGCGAGCTGCCGGGGACTGAGGGCCGTGTGTTCTGATGTACAATCATTACGGGGGTTTTAGCCATTTGCCCTACCACGCCGGCCAGTGCGGGTTGGTAGAGTTGATAATTCATTCCCTTAGTTCCTTATTGTAATGGTTATACCGCCATGACTCGGTCGTCAGAGCCTCTTTGGTTTTCTAGCAGGGGGCACCAACGTGCAGGCGAGGTTGACATTTGGGTCGGACTCACATTTGGGTCGGACTCAGTCCAGAATAATAACAGCAGGTAAATATAAGCTTAATATTGTTAGTAATTTCGCCTACAACCAATACCCACTTAATAACAAGGTCTTAGTGCTTGTACTGTGACGTCATCAATGTAAACCATGCAATTTTAATCATATACATACACTATTATACCTATATGAAAACAATCAATAGATAACTTATTTTAAAGAACGCTAGCTATATGACTTCTTGACAAATTCCAAAAGTTATATTTGAGTTTTAGTTTAATACTAGGTGTAGTATTAAATGCCATGTTCCCATCTACCCTACACCTCCGCCAAAATTCAGGATATTTATTTATGTATAATAATTTTTTTATACTACTGAAAAAATGTTATTACACTTAAATACTTATACTGAACTATTCCATACTTTCTCTTAATTATTATTACTACAAATAATAAAAAAAAATGAAAAAAAAATTATTAAGTAAGTATAATGTAGGTATGCATGTTGTGAAGTTTCAAATTTCATTTACCTAATATCGAACCTAACATAGTATTTAAGTGAGTGTTTAGGTATAAAACTATATATACACACAAGTCATGAAATACATGAAAATACATTAAACTTTTAAAGAAATTGGTTCCAAATTAAATATGGTTTGTTATAAAAAATATTTATGCATGTATAATGTATAATTTTTAATGTTGGCCTGGTGAATGGTGTATACCAAATATATTATAAGACATACTTGGTGTATACCCATCTGTATGGAAAACTGCAATAGTGAGACCTATCCGATGATATTTGTAGGAACATCGATCCGTCTTTACTCTCTTGTCTTGTTCTTTTAGATTTTAGTAAAGCCTTTGACCTGGTGAATCATGACCTGCTGATTGCTAAGCTGCACTATTTTGGCTTCTCCCCAGGGGCATGTGGGTGGTTTAGCGGGTACCTTGCACAGAGAAGACAAATTGTGGAGATCGACGGTAATAGATCTGATCCTTGTACTATTGATTGTGGAGTTCCGCAGGGGAGCATTCTTGGCCCCTTGTTGTTCTTGATTTATGTTTCCGACCTCCCAAATCAGGTACATTCTTATTCGATTCATCTATATGCTGACGACACTCAGCTTCTCACATCTTTCAGGCCTCAGGATTCAGGTAAGATACTGAGTGAACTTAACAGTGACTTGGCGCGAGTTTTCACTTGGTCAACTGGACACGGTCTGTTATTGAATGCAAACAAGAGCTCTCACCTAATTATTGGCACTGAATGTGTGGAGCAAACGAAGAATCTGGGTTTGATTTTTGATGAGTCCCTGAGCTTTGAGTCGCATGTGTTGAAAAAACTGTCATTATTATATCTCAAAATGAAAGGCCTTTACCCATTTAAACACTTACTTCCCCAGCATATCAAGATGCTGTTGGTTGACTCGTTGCTATTCTCACAGCTTGACTACTGTGATGTTGTTTACTATTATTTTCTTAATGCTGAGTATCAACAAAAAGTCCATTTGGTCCAGAACTCATGTATGCGTTTTGTGTATGGAGGGCGTAAGTATGACCATATTACTTCAACATACCTTGATAACTATCAGCTAAAATTTAAACTTCGCGTTGATCTTCACTTTGCGCTTTTTATGTATGGCATTCTTAACATGGATTCTCCTGAATATTTGACACAATATCTGTGTCCTCGAAGTGACCGCCATAATCTGAATATGAATATGATTTTAAAAAATGTTTTGCTTATAGATCGGTAAATTTTTTGAATTCTGATATATTCCCCTTGATTACTAGCTTAAGTAGGTTTACCTTTAAAACAGTATATGCAAATGAATTAAGGAGATAAATGTTGAATTAAAGTTATCTAATAGTGGGTTGAGGGCATTTTTATGTATTTCTAACTGTTACTGTGATCGTATATTAAGTTTTGACTAGCGATTTGTATCTTTGTGTAGTGTACAGTGACGGAAATAAAATTTCGTACACTTATTTTTTCCCAATGTGATGTTGGCTTTTGTAGACCTAGGACAACTGGAAATACACTTCACTTTTTGACAAATTGTTATCAGTGTCAGAGAGAAATTTCTCTCTGTCAGTGTCATGAGATTAGAAAATTATAGTATTTCATTTTAAAAAGGTTGTGAACACGAATCGAGATTAACTGCTTTATTCGAAGAAGATGATTCTCTATGAAGAATAGCTGAGTAAGTTGGGAAACTTAGAAGCACTATACAAAGCCTCAGAACTAAATGGGAAAATACAGGATCATCAGGGCTGGAAGTGACAAAAAAAAACTAAAATCAAGATAATGATCTAATAACGCCATTTTTCACCGATATGAATAAAGAGCAAACAGTGGGGTTTGCGATGTAATATTTACCGCAAGATATGGATTTTTGGACTGAGGTAGTATTTGCCGATGAGAAGAGGTTTCAGTCTTATTATAGCGGGCCGCCAAATACGCGGTATGAAGAAATATATACCCAACATGTTAAAACAAGTGGAAGATTTCTGTTAATGTATGGAAGTATATGACTTCCAGAGTGCTTCACCATATTCCAGGAACATTTAACACTCAAGCTTATATTCACGCATCCTTCAAGTTATGTTGTCATCGGTAAACAATACCTATATTTCAACAAGAAAATTTTATATACTAGCATGATAAATGCCCCGTCCATACAGCAAGGAGAGTTTTAAATTGTATACGGGAAAATAACATTTCATTCTTACCTTGGTCCTCAAGAAGGCCTGACATCAATCCAATTGAATACGTTTGGGAATATATCGTAAAAGAAATCAACAAAAATAATGATTCCCATCCAAAAAACAGTCATGATCTGTGGAATAAAATTGAATCAATGCCCAGACGGTTAGATCTTTTGATGAAAAAAATGGATCCGTTTTAAATTATTAAACCAATGTTTTTTTATTATTTGAATAATCTGTTTTATAATTAACTTTGAAGTCGTATCTTATTGTACATTATTATCCTGATTTTTCTTCTACCACTTCCAGCTCTTCTATCCAATAATCCTGTATTTTCCCATTTAGTGTTGAGGTCTTGTAAATATTGCATTTTAGTTTTCCAACTTCCTCAACTACCATTTGTATAGGAATATTCTTTTCGAATAAACACTTTTTTATTACGCATGCATCATAATCAACGATTATCGCATGCTGCAGCGTGCTTACAATGATGTTTATGGTGCGCCTACTTTTTTAAAGGTTGCTATAGAGACATTCGATCATGTCAAATGTGACAGATTAATATATTCGTCAATATATCCCTTAAGTTTAATATTTAAAACATTTTTGAGATTATGATGCATTCGTAATAAAAAATAGCGTATGATATACGTGTATAAGAGGCCTTTAAAGCCCTTGCAACTTACAAAACACTCCGCTGCGCGTCGTGTTGTGAAATATGTCGCGCGTGCTTTAAAGGCCCTCTTATACACTTATATCAATAATATACTATTATATTATAACCTTTTTTCTGTTATTACGGAAGTAAGAAACGCAAGGTATAAAGGTGAGATAGAGGTAAAAGCCCAGTTTACCAAAATATTCAAAAATGACATAAAATGTTAACCTAAGTGTACGAAATTTTATTTCCGTCACCGTACCTAATAACTTGTATATTGTGTTGTATATTTCATTTAGTACTTTTGTTCGTTTGGGTGTTATGGAAGAACGTACTTTGCGAATGACACCTTTGTATATATACATTTTATGTTGTATGCAATAAATATTTTTCTTTCTTTCTTTCTTTAATGGTCTTCTTCGTTAATGTATCGAGTTGTCTTTCTTTATTTATTCTTTTAAATTAGCGCTCTGATTATTTAAGTTCCCGTTTATGTTCATGCATATGTTTATAGTAACAAAATTATTATTTTATAATATTTTATTTAGTGCTTGTACTAACTGATATTAGGAGTTATTGTTTTTAATATTTAAATAGTCTAACAAAAGTAATGACTTAGTTAATTCTAAACTCCCCCACTAATTTAACAATATGCGCGTGGTGATTTATAACTTAAATATCATTATCCTGGCAACCAAGTCATTCTCCTGGTGAGCTAAAAACGAAATGAAGGCTAAAGGGCCATAGAAACGTAAAACTGTATGTCCACAAATGAAAAAGCTTTACTTGGTACCAAAATAATATCTTCAAGCTATTTTGACCTTCAAAATATTACCTTGATTTTTATATTTTCCCAATGCCTAAATCGCACACTTTTTTGAAAATCACTTATTAGCAATCTACCCTTTATCAGAAGATTATCAACCTCATACTATTATTTTTTTTTCGAAGTACCTTTCATTAAGGATACCAAATTGTTTTTTAACATTATTAGCTCTATCTCATTGTCCCATTTATTCCTAAAATATCTGTTCTTAAGAGAAATTGTCAGATTATTCACCTTATTTTTGAGTGATTTAAATTTTTCACAGACATCAGTGTCGCCTCTATGTTGTATTTTTTACCTACACTACATGTCTCGTTCATTTATGAGCTCTATGGGAGCATTCGTAACCCAACCGTAACCCGAATGACACTTAATTCTTTCTTTGGTTGTAGTCATATGTTTGCATTCCAAACATAAATTTATCAATTGTTGAAAAGTGTTGATTGGATATTGAAATATCCTTTCACTGAACATTTCTTTAAATTTAGACACGACCAGCAAGCACATCTCTCTCTTCCCAAATTGTTTGATTCTTACGTATTGTTTTACTTTTTAAATTAATAAACAACATTTTATGATCAGAAAGAGATGTGCTATCGATGTTCATCTCACATTCTCTATTTGTACACTTGCCAGAACATGATCAATGTATTTGAGGTACTCGCCACTTGAGTTCCACTATTTTTGTCGATTCTGTTTAATATAGCAAAGTTATTAACCTTGACTAAATTCTTATAGTCCCTAATATCTGTAAGATTACCCTCATATAGGGTCAAGTTCATATCGCCAATGATTATATGTTTATGTCTATATTTGGACAATAACTAATCAAACTCTGTAAAAAAATTCGCCAGGCCCAAAAATGGTGGTCTGTAGAAGCCACTGATCTTAACACCATCAATATCAACAGTTACAGAATTCGACACAAAATTCCTGTTGGAAACCATTAACTCCAGGAAAGTAGGATACTTTTTCACATATTATTATATTGCACATGCGCCTCCTCTCGAGTCCCTACAGGAATGCCCTATACCCTGCGATATCAAAATAATGAGCCTCATCCCTATACAACCAAATCTCTACCAAAACCAGAACATTAACCTCGTTACAGTATACAAATACCTTCAACTCATCTATCTTTTTTCATACTCTGAATATTCATGTAGACTATGGTTATTTCGTTATCCAAAAAATTTAGTTTTTTTAAGTCCTTGGGATCTTCTAAGAGAATAGTTCTTGAGTTTTCTTGCTTCTTAAGCAGGATTTTCCCTTTGTTGATCCATAGGAATTTATAGTTGTTCTATTTTTTGAATACGGCTGCAACCTTATACAATGCCAAGTTGTCCTTAGTGAGGTCATGGTTAACGTAGAATGGAATTTCCTGTCCCATTCCAAGGGCTTTCAATGTTACGACAGGTCTTTAATTAATAACGAAAATATCCCGTAAATTCATAAAAATGGACGCATAAGGTCTAGTATACCTTAGTAACATGTTACTTTTCATACTTAATGGGACATCCAGCTCTTTGAACTTGCGGTTTAACTATCAGTAACACGGTCACAGTAATCTATGGTAAGCATTATTTCATTACAATAAAAGTACTTCAATCACCTGAATGTTATACCTTTTATTACAATAAAAGTACTTCAATCAACTGAATGTTAAACCTTCATGCCGAAATAACTACATTTTAAACTAAAAGTAAGAAGTTCATCAAAGGGCCGGATACACAAATAACTCGAGAAATAGACGACTTCCACCCCTGTTTAGCACTTGGTCGGTTCCTTTGCCACCCTCCTTGACGTATTAGCAACTAAACGCCCTATTTACAAAACAAGAGATTTGCTTTAAACATGTGCCGACTCTAAAATCGTGCCCATATAAATCAATGTACAAAGGGATGTGCCAGTGGTGTAGAGCCTATTATTTCTGCATTCAGTATTTTTAGTATTTTATTTCATACTTAACAATAATAGCTTTTATATTTACATTTTTATTTGTGGTTAATAAATTTTGATTTTGCATTGCACTGATTTCAACATGTCCCAGTACTCAGTACCTACCACGGAAACAAAGAACAATACAGACAGAAAATAAATAATAATCAGAACCCTTACTTGAACAAATTTCATCAGTCCGCGGAATACACGACAAGCATGGCATGTTCGCTGGCAGGGCCGGATGAACGCTCCTTCAATCCGTGCCCCGGCAAGAAGTTTAAAAAAAATCGAGGGGCGCAAAATGGACAAAACAAAGTAAAATAGGAGTTTTTGAATTAATTATAAAATTCTATAAAAAAAATCATTTAAAAATCCATAAAACAATAATTTACTGACCTCAAAACTTTCAAGGCAGTACTCCAGTAATAGATAAATACATGATATAGCCTAATCATCATCAGAAGGAGCCAAATTCTTTATTATTGTCCCAAAATTGATTTTTTTTTCTTGATCGGCTTTCAGACGGGCCATTTTTTTGAAGCACGTTAAAGGACTAACCTGAGAACTTCTCACCATATGATTAAGTGGAATTTATCCCATAAAGCCGCTGAGGTATCAAATGAGGCAGATATATGATGTTTGTAAGTAGAAGTCCATTTTTGAAGTGGAGATGCTATTATAGCGGGTTAGAAGAAGGGGGAAGACTTTTCTCCACAAATGATATGATTTGTGGAGAAAAGTCTTCCCCCTTCTTCTAACCCGCTAGATATATGATGCATTGCGCAGCATTTACGAGACCAAAGATATAGATAATAATTCAATAAGTTCAATAAGAGATGAAACATCTGGGCTAAGAAAAATATAAAAATTGAGATTCCTTTGTTCTGTCGTAAGGTGTGAGGTATTGAATCATGTCTATCCCATTAGCAAACACATGCAGCGGAAAAAATTATACAATATTGAATTGGCAATAAAACAAAGAATTTGAGATCGGACAATAACTGTAATGCCAATCGTTGTCGATGCTGGCGAAATGGCATCCAATATAGATGCAGATAAAAATTTGAATCAATACCTAGACATCGAGTTCGTTGGAGAAAAAAAAACAATTTGATGATGAAAATCAGGATGAATCCATAATAGATGCACAGAGAAATTACAAAATGAATTATTTTACCACCTGATTCACACTGCAATCAATTCTTTAGAAGAAAGATTTTCTCAGCTGCAACCTCATAATAGTTACTTCTGCTTTTTGTATCATATATATGAGCTAAAAGATGTCAGCTCTTCTGTAATTTGGCCAATTGGTAAGATTTGGAAACCATTTTAACAGATAGAGAATCATATGATATTAACATCCTGGAACTTTGTGATGAAGTATCAATGGTGTTTTCTCTACTGGAAAAAGACATACCACCTTTGGAAGTTTTGAAATTGGTTACAAAAATGAATTTTGCTCCAAAATTGATCATTGCTCTAAGAATTTTAATAACTATTCTAATAAGTGTTGCATTTAGGGAACGTATTTAGTTTTTCCAAACAAAAAATATCAAGAATTACTTAAGATCAAAAAGATCTCAAACAAAATTATCAGACACTATATTAGGAATTGAGTATGAACTCGCAGTGAAAGTTTAGCTGTTTCTGAATTAATTAGTTACTTAATCAGTTAACAACTACTGCAAGGTTTTGTAAATGCTTTAGTAGCGGAAAAAACATTATATTAACCACGGTTTGGAAACACTGTTGTTTTTGAACGTTCGCTAAAAAACTTTCAAAAGTCATTTTATATCTTTTTTCTAAGTTCGGCTATTTATCGCTCATTCGGGGTTTCCACGAAAACGGCTGCGAGTGGAAATTTGGCATTCAGGCAACACTGGAGGACCACGGGCAGTTAATTGTTTTGGCGATCCCATTTTCTTTTTTCCGAGTTATTACGTCACATACGCGATTTTTCAAAATTTTGCTTTGGTACACGATAACTGGCGAAAAAATTAATTAGTATTGATGATATTTTCTAGGCACATTATTTTTATCAGAGAATCGAAAAAAGGGAGACGACAGTTCGATAAGGCATTTAGAGGAGAGAAACCCTCTAAAATCATCTCTGTTCCGAAAATGTCGGGAAAATTGAATTTTGGGAGAAAATGTAAAAACATCGATTTGCAGGCTAAAAAATTACGTACATAGGTATAGACTAAGGCGTCAATTATGATCCATGTACCTAAAGCAACGTTGTGGCATTAGAATTTATTTAGGGCGATTCCACAAGTCACTAGCAAAATAATTTAGTTAGACTGTTTTCGAGGTAACTCCAAGATAGTTACGATTGCTGGCGTACAGACGTGCTGAACGCAGTGAACACCAACAAGTTGATAAAGAGAAAACATTACTAGCAGGGAGTGGCTCCGTAATTTATTTTATCTCGGAATCGATCCATATCTCTACGAATCCCAGAAGCTATATTTGCGGCCAGAGCGCAAGCTTTTAATAAATCACAAGTTCAAAAATATTTTATTAAATCGTCAGAATTAATTAAAAAAATAGCATTCATTCAAAGATGATTTATAATATGGACGAAACTGAGCAGAAAACTCAAAAAATTATTGCCAATAAGGTTCAAACGCAGGTCGATGCTATAACCAGCGCTGAAACTGGAATCCATACCACAGCAATAGTGGGCATCAGAAGTAGAGGAAATCCTGTTCCATCGAGTGTAGTTTTTCTGAGCAAAAACTGAATGAGACTTTGTATGACGGCGCTCCATCTGGTTGGTACCTTAGTCTTATATAGGATAGAGAATCTTTCTACATAACTGAAGAACTGTTTTTATCAAACATTTGATCGCAAGTGGACCCACCTGCTATAACAAAGCTTTATTTGCCCTTGATGATTATGCAAGTCACAAACAGCTCGAATGCCTGGAATTTGTGAAACATAATCAAGTCATATTATTTTGATGTCAAATATTTTGGTCCGCTGACAAAGTACTATGACCAAGACATAACAACACGGTTGAAGGCTCATCAAATTGCCTCATTGTTTGGAGAGGCTTACAGCAAACATCGTTGAAATAGCTATCAGTGGATTTAACGCTGCCATTATTAACACTTTAAACCCAAACATCTTATCGGACCACTTGGTGGACTGACATAAATCAGAACTTAGATGAAGAGACTTCAACTGAACTTGCCATATTTGGGGGTAAGAAAGTGGTTACTAAGGTGATTCGTTAAGGGCATTTATTTCTCATCTACAGATAGACAAAATTTACCATGGTAATAATTTTTTTAAATATCACCCTTATGATCCTTTGCCGAGGTAAGGCACGTGACCTTGAAAAAAAAAGCAATTATTGTCTGTACCCGGCATTAGCGACATAGACGCGCAGCAACGTTAAAATATATAATAAATTAACGCACCTACATAGGTTGATCCTATAGGGGACCTCACAATCTGATCTGATACAACGCAGTGTGGGCATCGCTAATGTGACGTCAATTGTAAAAGTAACGTTTAAAACACATAATTCCCTGTGTTGTTCCTGTTTGGTTCAAGTAGCGATATAAGGTACTAAATAGTAAAAACAAGTTGATCAAAGTGTTAGGTACACATGGACGACTTGCGGTATGAATTCGACATTTAGTTTAATCGTAAAACTAAAATGTATATCCATAAGTATCCATTTTTTCTTGCTTTATAAGGAATTCAGCAACAAAAACCTTCTTGCAGGTTATGCAGTATGAATGAGATGCAAACATATAATATTTCGCAAGTAAATTCCCCGAGTTCAAAATTATACGCTTAAGACGCACAAACAAACTATAAAACATAAATTAGCCAGAACAGATCAGGTTCTATCTCAAGTTATTTCGAAAATAGCCACACTTCCGCCAAAATCATCCAGTATTTTAGTAAGTAAGAATACGGTTTGGATTATGCACAAATAGTTTGGATGAGCTAGTCCGCACTACTACATGAAAGCACAAATTACTTTAAGCTTATTTTCTTATGAATATTTGAGGACCAACATCGTTTTTCTTTGGGCGCCGCGCCGGCGCGGCAGCGCGGCGTCGCCGTCATTGCCGTCTTACCACAACGCCACTAGGGACTGATTTGCTACCAAATAAGACGTAGGTACCACAAATTATATGATTAGAAATTAAAGCAATTAAATATTTTCTTAGTAAAACAAAATGTTTTATTTCATAGCAAGTATCATGAGATTACAATAACAAACATACAACACATAATATATATTTTTAATACTAATTAGCTGCTTCCTTCTTATTCCTCATATAAGGGATAAAACTAATAGTAGCGATTGCTGGACCCACCATAAAGGTAGTCATTATTAATG
>MU193829.1:591-21847 GCA_016904865.1 Pissodes strobi | reverse complement strand
TGCAATGGATGCCAAACAATAAATGTACACGACATCCGCTCCAGATATTAGCAACCACTTAACCATAAAACTTAGGCAAAACAGACACACTAATAAAGAATAAATCACAGTAAATGCCATCAAAAAGGTATGCTCCGTGAAAACTCACCAATTATTAAAATTACTGCCTTTTCAAATCACAAAACACAGGCACATAAAATAGCACACACTTTACGTCTTCAAGACCAACGAAGCTTTAACGATTGGACTCGCTTTGCTTGCATTTCAAAGTTATCGATATTTCGTATTTGTTACCATTAATTCCCCTTGCCCCTTTTCATGAGACCAGTGAAATAAAAGCGTTCAAAGATTAGTTAGCGATGACGCTTAAAAATCTATGCTTGACAAATTTATTATACAGCCGCTAGCGGCAACCCATACGATTCAATAATAAGGGACCCTTGTTTCGCCGGAAATTTCGGCTTAAATATTTTTATTCTTTATGAAAAGCGTATTTTACGTTTAGGAAATTAAATAGGTCTTACACACTGGAAAATAAATATCAACTTCTAATATTTATCTTACCCAAAAGAAGAAAGGTACCAAACTGCCAGAGCTTTAGAAATTCATTTGGAGAGAATTTGTATTAAACTGCGGTGTAATTTAACAAGACAACCAAGTCTAGACAGGGCCATTGTAATTAAGCTAAGATTCAAATGAGGCCAATATTAGATAAACATGGCTTTCATTTTAACAGATATGCAAACTAAAATACTGATTACTTTAAGCTTTACTTTGTGCCGCCAATTAGTAAGCAATATGAACTTGGTGCCCATTTAAAAGCAAATTTCAGAATTTCAGAATTTTTATTTGTCAATACAGAAAAAATTTCCGCAATTAGGAATATATACCTACGTTTAAGTATATCGATCAAATTATGTCCGATACTGGTTTTGCAAGCATACAATTTACTTGCGTAATCCTTATCTATTGTTAATAATATAACTTAGATATATTAAAGTTAAATTATCAAGAATATGAGTAATCTTGATTAAGCAATAACACGCCAGTTCTTTAAATTAAACGGTTGAAGAATTTACTTTAAGATAGTGGCTTGCACGATTGAAGAATGCATAATAATCAATGTAGTAAACATTTTCAAGAAGTCGTATTTTAAACGTAATTTAGCTTGGTTTAAGAGTGCTTACATGAACTGAAGATAAACGATAATAAGCCAAGATTTTAAACATTCTTTAGGTTTAGTTTAAAGTATGATTAGTGTATTTAAATGAAAACCTACATGTTATAAATATTTCTATTAAATGAAGCGATCTGCAATGAGAGACTTTATATTTCTAGTTGCATAATTTGTTAGACTTCTCATTTCTATTTTGTATGATCTTGTTAGAGTTTGTTGGGAGGTTATTTAAAATATTTATATTTATAATAATAATCCATTAATTTGGTGAAATATGACTTATTTTCCGAAAGATCTTACAACTACACTCTTTCTGTTAATTTTTTTTAGTTCGTCTTGAGGATTAATGTTAGGCGCTTCTGATATTTTTTAGTTAGTTGTTTCTTTATTGTTGTGTGGTCTGTTTTTGTCTTTTATTGAAATCACAAACATTTGTAAACTTCATCTTCCTGCATGTTACCAAGTATGTGTATCGGTATCGATTTGGTCTCTCCATATAATGTTTTACAATTACTAATTCTGGATTCCATTCAAAAGTCTAATATTGTTTCCTATATAATTCTTAGTAGTTCTCTCATTTGTGTCTGTGATCATACATATATTTTGATTTCGTTCGTAGAGAGAACGTGGATAAATGAAAAAATGTTCTACTATATGTTGGAGAGTAGATTCCGCTTTGAATTCTTATGGCGTTCTAATTTCTTTTTATATATTGTAAAATTTTGTGTTTCTTTTCCAGGGTTTCTTGATAGGTGGCAGGGAATTTCATTTTAGCATGCATGAATTCTATCTTAAAGTTGCCGAACTACTCAAAGTTGTTTTATTTTCCCAAAATATTTATAGCTACACTGCCCTACAATGGAAAAGTAACGTATACGGAAAATTATGGTTTTAAGAAAATCGACTTCAAAGCTTTCGATTTTTTAACATCGCATAACCGTCAAAGTTTTTTGGCAGCAAACCTAAAAGTTGGTATGGATATATATAGGACCACCCTTTATTCTGTAGTTATCAAGTTTTTATTTGGTTTTTATCCTTTCCTGCTTTTTTGAAACATACGTGTATTTTCCAATATTAGTTTATAGGTGTCTGCAGTGGTAAAAACGCGTAAACGCGAACACGTTGGTTTTCCGTGGGTAAATACTCTTATTAAAATATAGTTTTACAATCAAAATCTAACCTAAGTTGTATATACAATGGAAATATAGTGTAACACATACTGCTTTGTTCTGTTGCATACGATCATAGGTTGTAATTACTTCATTTAGTAATGAAACATAAAGAAAAGCAAGAAATATTTATTTCTATCCTAAAAAAAATGCATTAAATACGTACAACTCTAAAAGTAATCTACTAAAAACTAATTATAGTATTTTAAATACCTTTTTCTGCCAACGTTTTTCTACAAAATAAACTGCATGTAAAACAAATTACTCAACTAAATAGTTACAAATTCTGGGGTCATAAATTAACTTGTTTGATAAATACAAATTGCAATATCCCCCAAGGCACTTGGTAACTTGTGTTTTAAAATAAAAAATTGGCAAGAACAGTAAGCAACATAAACTTTTTCCAAAATAAAAAGGCATGTCACAAAACAAGCCAAATAAATTAGTTTTCTCAACCCACTAATTGAAGATTATCTCCTAAAGTTCTACTTCCTCTGCTAAATCATCAGAGATTTCACATTCAGGAAGCTCAAGCCAAAATCTTCGTCTCAACTCTGGCATTTTGCTTACTAGTGCATTAACAATTTTTTGCTTTTTTGTATCGATATTACTCTACGGGAAGTTCTACGTGTGTAGACTTCATTGGCATTTGCTTTTTTTTTCAAGACGTTCTCCGCCGTGTTGAAATCCTCGGTATAATCTGTATTGAATTTAAAATACAATGACCCCTTTACAAATTTGACTTCATCAATTTCTTGAATGTATGGCAAGGTATCTTCTTTTCTTTTTCTTTGGCGAATAACATTTTTATTTTCAAAAAAATTTTGAGCTTGTATCTTAACAAAAATATTTCTTTTAGCAGCTTTTCTACAGTTTTAAAATCATCCAAATCATTCAAATTTTTTGTTCGATTTAGCTTTTGTTCAATTTTGCCATGTATGCCATCTGCTGCCACAAATGTATGACCCTTAACTAAATATTTCAAGTGTATTGTCGAAATAGATGTAGTTTCGCTATTGATGAAACTCATTATCGTGCTGAATAGAATCCAGTTTTTGTTTTGGGCTGAACAGCTATCTAGCCATAATACAGTAGTCTTAAAATCTTGTAGTTTTATAAAGAAATTCAGATACGCCGAAGAAACCTCTTCTGCTTTCCTAGGTGCAACTGATCCATCCCAGACCAGTTATTGAGTTTCTTAGTTAAAGCTACGAAGCTTTCATTGAAAACCACATGTCTCGATAAGAAGAAAGTATCTTTAACATCAGGCATCCTGGGAAACATAATTAATTTTTGCATATCAGCAGTGTGTACTGATATAGCTGGGTCATCCAGTAATTTATCCTGCAGGTAGCGATCTCTGCTTTGCTTAACCTGAATATACAACAAAATACTACTATTCAAACCAACAAATACAATTCCATTTTTCTAAAATAGTGAATTATGTGATGGCAGGACATTTTCAAAAATCATATTTTGCATACTGTTTTAAATCGTCTATATAATTTCGACGTTATCAATATCAAAAATCACTTTGGTTGTCGTTAGAACGTCAAAACGCGAATCATATTTGAATTTGAACTGACTGGTGACTTCGGGCAAATTTTGGAACTCAGTTTAGTCAATTTACGACAGTACATAACTATAGAAAACAAACAAAGCTCCTTAATTTTTGAAAAATGAAATCATGCCGTTTACGGTACGTTATAAGCAGCAATTTAACCACATTTTTGAAATAATATTAAAAAAGGATTACATTCTCACCTTAACCAAATGCATGTCCTTAAGTAACATATTCTTCTCGGTTGCATTTATTTCAAAGTCAATGCAGGTGCTGCACTTATCTTGGGCATCTTGGTAAAATCCTATATTCATATCATTGCTGACTACTTTTCTGTACGTTTCGTAACAAACCTTATTTTCCTCATGTTTTTGATTATAGTCCTCATGCATGAGTGTTATTGTTAAATCAGGTCGAAGCTATCTCCTTTTTGGCGCATGATATCGTGGGTAGCAGGATATCTTTGGATTAATTGTCAGGATGTGTTTTTCTATAAGAACACTATTTTTTTATTTGGATTTGGAGCTTTACCTCGTTTATCAGGTACAGGAGCTACAGGCCTGAGTCCGTTCTCATCCCTAAAATATTTAGCAACCATTCTTATAAAAGTGTCGTTATTAAAGCCAAGCATTTTTTTAAAAAAACTTTGATAGACAGACACTATTACATCTGTGGAGCTAAGAAGAGAATACAGACGACTATTTTTCCTCCGGCCATCTGCTAATCGTTCTAAACAAGGCGTTTCTCTTATGACCGTAGATAACCAGAGCCTTTGTTGATGCCTGTCTAAATCCCAAAACTCATCATATATTTTTCGTCTATATTTAATAGGAAAATTATCTGGGCATTTGTTTTTGCAACTAGTGCGGTTGAAATTTTCATTAAACGGGTGCTTCTTCTTATTATGTTCCATTTGTTCCTCAACTATCCTCAACCTTCTTTTCTTGGTGTTGCTGTTTTCTGTTACTTCGCTTTGTTCTTTAGCTTCCTCCAATGTGTCTCCTGTCATATTGTTTGGTTGGTTATCATTTTTATCACCAACATCTACATCGCGTACTTCCGATTTGTTGTTAGTATAATTATTAGATTTAGATACATTTTCTAAGTATTTGTTGTTCTGCTTCTCAGGAGCACCGCTGCTTTTGTTCAGTAGGCTTTTATTTGCATGATTTTCTTTCTCATCTTCTGTAGCACCTCGTTGACTTAAATCTGTAACTGCAAGCATATCATCAGCTATCATAAAATTCTTTGCTATTTCTTCTTCCACGTTGCGTATTAAATCGGAATCCTCAATAAATCTAGGATAAGATGTAATGAGCTCATCATCTGGGTCAAAATCTGGATCCAATAAATCATCATCATCATCAAAAGGTATGTTCTTTTTTGCCCCATTATTCTCCTTAAAACAATTCGTTTTTTTGTAAGAATTCATCTAAAACACACTTATGTATAAGAAATAAAATTAAAACATTTTAAACTGTGGACATAACGAGTGCAGTATTTATTATCTTGATAAAATAACCTTTTCCGGCAACCGACACGAAAATACAGTTTTCCTGTCAATTTATTGCAATTTATCGTAGCGAAGTTGCGTCTTTACACGAAAATTTCAAAATAGTAAAGTAAGAATAAATCGTACTGTAATGTAGCAAGTACAATTTTTTAGGTTGGTGCGAGTTGTCTTGTTATAAACAGCTGCCTTCATTTGCCTTTGATTTGAAATTTGTATCTTCTCAAAACTGCCACTATTTTGAAACGCGGTTGCGAAAAATTTTTATACGTCATATGACAGGAAATGATTATATTACTGGACCCGTCGACTTCCAGAACTCCCTTACGGATTGTCCTGGACACCGTCCGCTCCTCCAGTAATGTATCATTTTCCTGTCTTTTAAGGAAATAGAAAAACTGCATCCAAACCGATTCACAGGATTGAAGAGCTAAAGAGCTACATGCGCTCAGGCAAAAGCTTTAAACTTGTAATTACATTTGTTTCGTTTTTTAAATAGAACAAATAATAAAAAAAAATCTCAAGGTATAGGTATATTAGTATACTGAACTACTAAACCATTCTGATTCCTAACACAATTTCCTTTACATGTTCACATTTTTTTGTTCGACTGCGCTGTCTGTACAAATAGTCTTATCGCTTTTTCCACAGGTTTTTCTTTATAACACAATTCCCTCTACATTTTCACCATTTCTTTGTTCCACAGCCTTGTCTCTAGTAGGAGTCTTATTACTTTTACCCCGAGTACCTTATTCATTTTTTAGATAAAATTACTTTTAATTTGGTGCCCCACAAGCTGTGGTTTGTAACAAAACAAGTATATTTTTGTAGAAACTACCCTTATTTTTTGGAATAAATTTATATTTTCTAATAAAAACTCCGCCGCTAAGTAAAATCTTGGTTAAACAAATCTTCACATACCTACATTAAATAAAACTATCGGAATCACAAAATAGTATATTATGATATGTGTATAAGAGGGCCTTTAAAGCACGCGCGACATATTTCAAAACACAACGCGCAGCGGAGTGTTTTGTATGTCACAAGGGCTTTAAAGGCCTCTTATACACGTATATCATACGCTAATTTTTATTACGAATTCATCATATTCTCAAAAATGTTTTTCTTTTTTGAGTTACGTATTTACTATTTAGAATCACGATTTACGTGTATCGTGTTTAGAATAAAGCAATGTTGTTTTTAAATGTGTTCCTTCATTTTGACATAATATAGTAATTTAAACGGCAGGTAAATATCTAGGTAAAAAAGGTAGATCAAATATTTCTATAGCAACCTTTAAAAAAGTAGTCGCATCATAAGCATCATTTTAAGCACGCTGCAGCCTGCGATAATCGTTGATTAAGATGCATGCGTAATAAAAAAAAAACATTAACAATTAGTTTAGTAATAATATATTGTAAATTTAGAGATAAACACAATAATTAAGGGTACTTTACTCACCTGTTTTGGGTTCAAACAGTCTAATATGATTTGCTTTGAACGTCTGGTTATCAACTTAGCACTTAACACAACAAGAACAACTAACAATGCAATACAACACTATGTTGCCTCTTCGAATGTCGAAGACAAACTGTCTGGATGTCTGGAACACGAGTACTACGTCACAGTTTACACCGATTTGGTACGGTATAACGTATGTTTTGGCGTGCTATGTAATGTCATATTTCTTTGGGGTATCTATGCAATGGAAAAGAAGCGTATGCGTTATATACGTTTAAATGAAGAGTAGAGGATGTGTGCATGTACGAAACATAGTAATGTTGTGTGTGTGTCATCCAAAAGCGTGGGTCTTGGTACCATCATTTTATTTTAATTTGATCAGTTAATGATTTTAATCTAAATTATGTGAACCATTTTCTCAAAAATGTGACGTACGATGTGTGAAATTTAACTGTACCATTGTCGATTTATGTTGTTTGTTTGCTTCCATGGATACGTCCTTTTTCCACTGACAAGTAACACTGATGTTACGCTACGGCCAAAAGCGCTCTGTTACGCTCTTTATAGAAGTCCCTTCGGATTAAATTTTGCATGATATACAAAGATTGTTTCATTATATTATCATATACGTTTGTTTTTCACTGGGCAAAGATATCGGTACATTTATGTTATACAAAGGAAAAATAACGTATGTAGCATTTACGTTTTTCTTCCTTTGTTGAGGTGGAACAGAAGATTTAAGAAAGAAAATGGAAGTGGAACAGACACGTAATCGATGATACGTTGTCTGTTCCCTGGTAACTGAAAATAAGTTAGGATGACGAAATGATTTATACAGCATATACATTTGTTTTACACGGCGAAAGTGGAAAAAGTCGCATGTGTATGAAAATCATATGTTTCTCTTCCATTTTTTTTATATCAACTTTTGATTATACGTTGATTTGCCATTGTGAATTACAAAAAACTACAAGAGCTACTGAAAAACTAAGCATACCATTTGAAAGAGCCCAAAATGTCACACTGGATGAGCAGAAAAACTGAAAATGCCAAATTTAATTACACGTAACTTTTCCATCGGGGGCAGTACAATGGTTCTGGCAGCGATAATGTATAAATAAAGAACAACTTGGGGTAAGCATGAATATATGTTTACTTCCAATTTCGATGTCATAATATAGCAATAAAGCAAATCCTCCTATACAAAGCTCATGGATTTCGCTAAGAATTAATTTATACTTTCAGTTACTATATTCCTAGCGCTCAGAAATGAGCATGTTACTTTACTTCTTGCACAACAGCATGAAATGTATACTGGATTGTACTGCTCATATATTTATGTACCTAAATTTAAAAAATTATTTACTCGTTTCTCATTCTATATCACCATTTTTTTCTGTTCCACCAATTACACTTCATTAATAAAAAATTGAAAATCTTGGGATTAAGTCAATCGTAACTACACTGCCTATAATAGAAAATGATCGAGGAGAAACCCGTAACGTTGATGAAAAACCACACGTCTATTCAAGAGCCAGCATCTACTTACAAAATGTGGAACGTGCTAATAACCAATTAATTCTTTACGACTAGAAGGAAAATAGGCTTGGTACTAAAGTTCGTTTCAGAATTACAGATAGTAACAAAAAATCGATGGTTGATATTAAAGGCGCTAACCAGTTTACCTATAATGGATTTTCTTATTTCTTATGGGACTGGATATGCCAGTGGCGTGTTTATAGGCAAGATATTTAAATTAATAAAAATATATAGTATTTTAATATGTATATATTATGGATATCAATAATGAAATACGGATTTTCTTTTATATCAATATCTTGGATCTGTAAAGGGCGTTTCTTCATCTCAAAATTTAGCGTTGAAAAAAAGTGAAAAACCGTTTTCTAAGTAGTTCTATTCATCTTCTGAGTAGCCAATCGTAGTATCGTTATTAGCATCCAGGAAAATAATTAGCGGCTCTATGGTCTCATTTAAATGACCTTTCAACATATTTACTCCACTTCCCGGAATCTGAAAAATAGTTTCAACGTCTTTCATTTTAATAGCAGTGCTATGCTCTATCACAGAACCTTTAGTTGAGCTTAGCGGTAGGGCGAAGTACTATAATATTTCGTTTAAGAGTCACTTCATTAACCACATATTTGAGCGACGAGGCTTATTTAAATTAATGATTTCAAGCAGCTCCTCTTTTTTATATGAAATTCCGTCTGAAGAAAGCCATCCGATAAAGTATTTCCTTTCCTGAGAAGAAGTTAGTAGTTTTCCAAGTTTCCTAGAATGGAACCAGCGTTGTCCGTATTGATAACTAACTAAGGCGGGATAACATCCAGCATCTGCTCAAAACATTCTTCGAATACATCCGCATTCATATTTCCATAATATTCACCAGTTTTCTTGGCGCAAATGCTACTAGACCGCTTTCCACAAAGCAACTTTTACTACCAATATGTGAAATTATTAATCGGCCTTCCTTACCAGAAGGCCCTTAAATTTCAGTAGACGATCCTTCTATGAAAGCTTGGCGCAAAGTTGTTCTATTTTTATCCTGCCACGTTGTGCCAACTATGCACCCTTCGTTTACCCAACTTTTGTTCCAGTAATTGATATTTATATTATTTCTCCGATATTGTCTTTTTTTTCTCTTCAATATCGTCTTTGCCAACAAAAAATTTCGTCTTTTTCCACCACAACTGATTTTATGTTATGCAGTTTTTCGTAACAAAAATTAATTTTTTTAAATCGGTTCACAGAGTTGTCTTGTTCATAGGTGGAATATTTTTCTCTTTTTGCACCTCATACATTATTTAACTCAAGGTGGGGTTCCTTCCTCAAAATCAAATGAATGTATAATACGCCTAACAGCGGTTTTTGTATCATCACTGATGTATATTTATTTTCTTCCTGTTCCTTTTTTCTTGGTGGTTTGATTGGACCACATATTTTTGATACACCGGTTGTTGGGTTTCGGTGTTGTATACGTTTAGAACAATATATTTTCATTTATAGACAGCTCACCTTTACTATCTCGTTTCACAGCAAGAAAATCAGAGCCGCAAGCCATCTTCTCGTAAAAAATAATTCACTCCTTACTGGAAGATAACTAAACACTGATATGTTTCTCAGTCATTTGTAATCTAATATAAAGTTTATTATAGGCTGGTTTGTGAGCAATAATGTTCGTATTAACTAGAAAGCAAGTATTACGCCAAAGTAATAGCCGAAACAAGACAGTAAAATTGGGCCTGTCTCGGCTTCTCGGATGTTTTAATAATTTTTTAGTATTTTTTCTAATTTTGAAATGAACTTGAGACAAAAGTAAATTGTAACCTCAAAATGACCAATCGCTATAATCAATACGGCTTTCGCAAAGAAAGATCGACAGGAGATATATTGGCGAATATCACTCATATATGGAGTAGGGCAATTGAGAACTACGGAGAGTCTCGAGCGATTGCGTTAGATATTTCGAAGGCATTCGACAGAGTTATGCATGACGGACTGCTCAACAAACTGTCATTCTTCGGACTGCCAGCCCCTCCCTGCAGCTGGCTTGCCAGTTATCTTAAGAACCGATCTCTGCAGGTTACAGTTCGTGGACACATCTCAGACACATCCACCATTAACGCGGGCGTGCTACAGGTCACAATACTTTCACCAACTCAGATCCTCATCTATATTAAGGACCTGCTGACCGAAACGAATAATCCTGTTTACAGTTCTGCAGATGACAGTACCCTTGTCTCCCAATTTACAACGGAAAACCTTAACCAGCGACTGAGACTTATCACCGCAGACAGGAGCAGATTACAGCAATTAATCAAGACCTGGAGAAAGTCCAAACTTAAGGCGACAGAAATTTGATCCAATTGAAGGCAGCAAAGACCCAAGCAGCCACGTTTACCAAGAGGACCAATACGGCGGACCCTGACATAATTATGGCAGGATCGACCATTTTTCTTTCATCCTCGTCAATCGGACTGCTGGATGTCTCCGTTAACAGCAATATGTCCTGGTATGATCACGTTGCTAACATCGCAAACTCGGCCTCCCAGAAGCTTGATGCGCTATTTCGCAATAAAAAACTGTATGCACCGCAGCAGTTGCTCTTGCTCTACAAAACGCAAATAAGACCATGCTTAGAATATTGCTCACACATCTGGGGTGCCGCACCAAAGCACACCCTAAAGCTGCTTGATTCCATTCATGAGAGCTGTGCGTCCTTTTTGGAGTTGGCCCGGAATCTGGATAGTCTGGAACACCGCAGACATGTGGCCGAGATGTCCCTGTTTTAATGATACTTTTATGGCAGATGTTCCCAGGATTTGGCCCGCCTCATCCCGCCCCTGGCAACGCCTGTCAGACAGTCACGACAGACGGCAAGAGCGCACCAGTTCGTTGTACAACTGGAAACACTTAGAATATCGCTTTACAAGGACTTCTTTATCTGGCGCACTGCATCACTGTGGAACTGACGCCCAGGATATCTGTTTCCTCCAAATTACAACCTGCAGCTATTCACGAACCGTGTGAATCAACATCTTCGCACACACACCGCTCGTCGGGCGCCATAGGATTTCCCTTTAGTGTGTGTGCGACTACCATAAAAAAACAGCAAGACGTCGAAATGTCGGAACTGTTGAGAATATTGCTTCTGTAAGAGCTAGTGTTGCTGAGGATCCAAATTTAGCAATTCCTCGTCGTGCTGAAGAGTTAGGGCGCTAAAACACGACAGCTTGGCGGACTTTGCAAAAAGGCTTGAATTTACACCCGTATAAGATTGTTTTGACCCAAGAGCTTAAGCCACTGGAGCATAGTCGGCGCCGAAAATTTACTGCTTAAAGTTTAGAACTAATTTTGGCAAAAAATTATCTTTTCCTACTTGCGTGCGGAAAAAATTTTTTTACGCACGCATATGCGTGTGGAAAGTTGAACTTCCCGCACTAGTGCGTAAAAGATTTTTTTCCGCACGCTTGGAATAAAACAAGTTAAACGGTTTGACGGTTTTAATTTTCGATAATTTAATATGGAATGAAAAAAACTTTAATCGTTTTCATATTTTCTTATTTTATTTTAAACTAACAATCAAGTTAACATCAATAATAAAACACAATACCAATTGTAACAAAACATAATTCAAATAGTTAATGCTGCTATAGTTCAATACTAGTTTGCACCTTGCCTAGCGCGTTTGTTTAGCAATGCTTAACGAACTACGTGAAAGTTAAATGTACAGTTTGTAGCATTTTGTAGACTTAAAACTGAAGCAGCCACTTTTTCCATAGTTTTGCTTTCAGATACTGACCTAGTAGTCGATACGCACTGAAAGCCTGATGTCGATGTGCAAGCTTGTGTTTCTACCACTGAAGTGGACGACAAAGGTTCATCTGACTCTTGATGTTGTTGATTTTCATGGATAGGATAGGGATCATCATTCTGCAGAATTTGGTTTGCGTTTTTTTTTTATTCGCAACCGATTCCTCGACATACGATTCAGCGACAGTTGAGCTCTTCCAGCCACCATGTCTCTTCAGAGTACTTATATTTGCTCCAGTATTGGCTAACAAAGTGGCCGAGGATCGCCTAAAACAGTGCCCAGTATAGGTTTCTGGGTTTGGAAGAAGTAAAAAGCCAGCGATGTTGCTGGGTATTTTTCCGAAAGTATTTATACCAACAACTTGTGCCGAGCACTTTACATTATGGTAGGAGACAAAAAACCGCTGGTGAGGTATATTGGTTGGTCTCAATGACTTATATTTTTTATATAGGTTCATGTAACTTACTCCGTCCTTATCAGGATCACACACTACAAAACTTCTCGAGGTATGATTTTATGTGTCTTGAATTTTCACTACCAATATATCCTCCTTTTCTTCTATGTCGTTCACAAGCAAGTTTGCCAGTTCTGCTTTTCTGCAGGCGCCAGCAACTCCAAAAACTATTACTACCTTGTTTATCAGGCAAAGTTTTTTCGTTTAATGAAAGAGTCCAATTGGTAATACCTACCAATATCTGCATTTTTAAGAAGCTTTAAGGATAGCTTCAACATGGAAAATTTAGACCATAGCATAGATGGTACAAAACTATTTGGTAGATATGAAAAGTATGCAAGGAAAACCACTTCTTTGTGTGAAACAGTTTTCTTCGTTTTGCACCATTCTTTAAAGGCTTCATACTCCTTTTCATACCTTGCACGTGATTTCTCTGAAATAAGTTGATTTTTTTGCGAATACTGCGTCATCGAGAATGCACTCAGGAAGCTCTAAATCTTCATTTTCGAAGTCCATTTTGAAGCAAACGTGACATAAATCAACCACGAAAAATAACTTGACCTAAGTTTTATATGACAATACCACAGGGAACCATAACAACAAAACAATGGATACCAGCAGGTTATAGTTCAATATACAGGGCACTTTCGGAAACATCAATCTTGGATTGATTTATTATAGCGATAAACCCAAGCAAAGAACGAACGAAACGAGTACTTTTGCTGGCCTAACCTGGTATTATCAATGCGTAATACCACTGGTGCACCTAAAACCACCTTTTCCGTAAAATTTTTCTACTACAACAAAAAAGGAACATAAAAACCATTGTTATTAAAAAGCTACGTCGAACTTAATTGATAAATGATGCTTTTTCGATTTTTTTTTCCAAAAAAACTGCTCACAGCTAATGTCAGGCACTTTTGTCACTTGAAAATTAAATATGAAATATAAATTCCTGTCAGTGTCTGGTCAAAATTAATAAGAAGGAAACAATCATTGAAAAAGGTTGAGCGTGCGTAAAAAAAACTTTTAAGCACGCCGTACTTAAAAAATTTTTTTACGCACGTTCACTTTTTTTACAAATAGCTTGTATAATTTGCTTATATCTTATTAGCGTTATACAGTTTGGTCAAAACAAATATTTTTCTGATTTTTAAAACCAAAAAAATACAAAATGTTGTGAACATGTGCATATTGTTTAGGCAAGAAGGAAAAATATTGTACCTAACATGTGCGGAAAGTGCCTTTTCCACACTTGGTGGCATGTCCGAACTTTGCTTCGCGTCGTTCGTACAACTGCCACCACGTGTGGAAAAGTATCACTTTCCGCCCTTGTTAGGTAAACAACTATTTCAGATGAAGCTCATTTTTGGTTAAATGGATATGTTAACCAGCAAAATTGCTGTTACAATCCACACAGATTCACGAGGAGCATTTGTATCCGCTAAAGGTAACTGTATGGTGTGGTTTATGGCATGGTGTCATCATCGGACTATTTTTATCCAGGATGACGCAGGAGATGGTGAACGATATCGACAGATGCCTAAAAATGGCCAACCGCTATCCGTATAGAGTATGTTTTTACGTTGAGCGACACCGCAGTCGAATCCTTGCAGTACTGAATATGAATGGCTCTTTAGATATAGCACAACTCTGTCCCTTTTCACTTACGATTTAGCGTCTCTAATTATCCCTGAATTTTGGTCCAAGAACATACTAGGATGAAAGGGCACTGAATTTGAGAGTAAAGCATCCTCTACTATTTAAATATTAATACTTATATCATTCTGTAACATGTGTCCATAGTTTTGGGAAAAAAATTAAAGACATATTATAGAACAATTAAAAATAAATATACATCTGAAATAATTATGTAATTTATGTCCAACACATAAAAATAACTATAGCACTGCCAGAGATCTTTAATGTAGCGCAGTTTTATCCTGATTCGCCTTATTAATGTTTGGCATTCTTCGACATGAAACTCCTTACATTTTTGGAAAAGCCTCCATCGCAACTGCTGCTCATTTTAAGCTTCCTTGCCATTCTGGTAAATTTTACTGGCAATTTTAGCCCAAAACGTCTCTCTCGTTCTTACTTGGGGAATGTTTGGGGGTTGTCCTGTCTAGAAACAAACGGTAGGTTGTAAGCCTCTAACGATTCGCACGTTGCTGGGGCATAATGAGTCGAGACCAAGTCCGGCGAAAATATTATGATGTCATTGACATGATGTTCATTAATAAAATCTATTAATTTTGAAAGACAATTCCGAATATAGACATTCTAGTCCATTGTAGAACCCCTAGCACGTCCCACGTAGGGCCTTGCCACACCAGCTTCAGATATCGTAACCCACTAAAAGTCTTCCCACAAACTTGGCCTTTGGTTGTTATTTTACATTCTCGCGAGTATTCTCATTATTATCTATATAAATCCCTGCGTTTTCTGCTAGATAAACATACGAATACGTGAAATATTTTTCTTCGTCCATAATTATAACTTTTTTGGTGACAAAATTACTAGTACGCAATAAGAGGTAACGATAAAGAATTATCTGGCATTAGGCCTCAATGTATTTCGGGCATTTTTTTCTTTCCCGATATTTTAAAACTTTTATGAAACCTACCATGAGCATACAGGAAAACGTCGGGTAAGCTTTGTTCCAATAAGCCGCAGAGTGCAACGCAATTTTTTCTGAAAACTTTTGGGAAACCCGTTTGTTACAAACCTTCTATTTTACTAACAATTGTTAAAAGCTTGATGAATGCATCTACCCAAAATAATGATTTCATTTAGCACGTTCCACGAGGTTTATTATAGTGTGTTTGTTGACTACGATACAATCGATTTATTTAGACATGTATAATATAAACACTTGAAACGTACCTAATAAATGTGATGGGATTCCCAATTCTAGTCTAATTAATTTTCATAATGATAATATCTATTGAAGATCCTTTCAACAATAAATTTCCACAATACTTCATCGACAGATAATAATTGCAATAATTTATACGAACAAATTCTCAACTGTCTTTAAAGTTTTATTGTTAAAAAGACCCCGTAGAAAATTTAAACTGTATATCTTTTTATCCCCCAAAAAACTTTAATCCCATTTAATAAAGTGCGGTAACTTATCGAGCGGATGATTTATAAAATGATCCCATTTATTATGCCGAGATATTCATGAGTTGAAAATGGAAGAAATATTTCCGCTGGATGTAATTGATTGTATGGAAAAGACGGCATTTGATCCAGACTGAATTACAAAGATTTATGCTTAGTTAGCCACCGTTGTTTTCTTTGTTCGAAGCTGAAATATTTTCGAGTGAATTTTAAAACTTTCTAACAAATGTAGCACAAAAAAGCTTTTAGTCGGGTTTCAGATATTCCACGTGAGGTTTTTCTCAAGGATAATGGAAATTTACCCTTACATTAAAATGTCCAGGTAATAAAGATGAAAGTTAGGTTTCATGAATATTAGTGTACTGGAGTACTGATTGGTGGACAATATTTAATAATATAATAATAGTATAGGTTATTGTAGACAAAGTGACCGGCTTAGATTTACTTTCGAATCTATATTCAACTATGTCAGTTCTTATGCATGTACTGGGAAAGGAATACTGAAAAGTGTTTAATTTTCTGGAATTAAGCGCAAGTTGTTCATTAATGCACAAAAAACATTAAATAGTTAAATAGGCGAAGACTATATGCGGCTTTAACATTATTTATTTTTCGGAAAAATAAATTAAACAAGAGAAAAAGTTCTCATAATTGCACAGTAGCATACTTTAAATTTAAATGATTCCTACATCTAATAATATGACCTAAAAACTTTATCTGAATACCGAAATTCTCGTCGAGATAATTCGGAGAGATACGATAATTTTTTGTCGAAAAAAGTAATTTTTTGGTCTCATTTCACTCGTCGAGTTCATAAATTTCACGAAACCCAAAAATTTACTACAAAAATATTGTTTTTATATTTAAAAAAGAACTAGATTTTAGGCAAACCAAATAGAAATACCTTTGAACACCAACACTTGAGTTCATCCAGGGCCCAGTCATTACTGCCCAGAAAACAGTTAATTTTTTTGGTACTTATTTTTCCAGTCGGCGTATATCTCTTAGTTTGTTCTATTGGAGACACTGATCAAGGATTTTTGAGTCTGGCAAACATTTTCCGATGGGTTCTAAAGATAAAAGAAAATGAGTCCACTTATTTTCCTCTTTATAAATCTTTTACATTTACTAAATTAGATAATGAAACTTACGAAAAAAGCAATAATCTCACATCTGACAAATTTTAAGAACTGCCAAAATAAGATAAATTAAAAAAAAAATAGTTTTTCACCTGCCAGACGCATTTACCATGCTTACGGATTAGAGAGACTATTTTTTTGCTTAACTTTAGTGAAACCTTTTTTATCAGTGGAAGAAAAGTGCAGTGCACTTTTTTCTTCTGACATATCTTCTACCTCAACCCGTTGAAAAGTCCATATTTTAGGAAATATTGCTCAAAGTTACTAATTGAACAACGTTTGCTAACTGGGAAAATAAGTACCAAAACAATTCACAGCCTCCTGGTTTATTTATTAGGTGTTGCCGGAATACGTTTGCGCGCGTTTAAGACTCCGGGCTGTGAGTCCACGTAGCTTCAGTACTGCTAGATATTAGATAGATTATGGTGTGCGGATTTATATTATTGTTGGTAATAACCAATTCTGTGTGTTTTAAGTCCACCTTGTTGTTTACGTTATATTTTTTTCACGGTATGTTTTGACGTTAATTTTTTTTTCGTGTCCTAATTATTATTATATAAATTATGATTTAGCCTTACGGCATTCGCACTCCCTCTAATGGGAACATTCACTTATCCCAGATATCAAAAGGATTAAGCTCTGAGGGAACCCTTTCCATGTTATCGGGTTCTTGGTGTCATCTATGGATTTCCTACAAATTTTCGGACGGTACGGACTGTTGCGAGAAGTACTGCTTTCTGCATCAATTTGAAGAGATGTTCGCTCAGTCCGAGTTCCTTGATGTTTATTAACACGTTCCGTTCTTTGGAATGAGTCCTGTTGATTGGCACCGTTGTTACTCTCTCTATTTCCCATTGTTGCCGGATTTTCTCTTGTAAATCTCGATATTTGGCGAACTTTTCGACGTGCTTGACCTGCAAATTGTTGTTGTTGGGTATGACGATGTCGATCAGCGTGGCTTCCTTGGCCCGCTTATCTGCGAGAATGATGTCTGGTCTATTGTGGGTCGCCATATGGTCAGTGAGCACAATGCAGTCCCAGTAGATCTTATAGTTGTTACTTTCTAAAACATATTCGGGAGTGTCTTTATAGTAACTTACCTTTTCCGTCTGCAGCAGCAACAGCTTGTCTGCTAGTTCCTGATGGATTATCTTCGCAACTGCATCGTGCCTGACTTTATATTCTGTTGCTGCGAACGTTTGGCATCCTCCTGTAATATGTTGGATGGTCTCAGTGGCTTGACAGCCGTATCGACATCGATCATCCGCCACCGAAGCATCTCCAATTATGTTCTTGAGATAGTTTCTGGTGGGAATCACTTGATCTTGAATAGTCAGCAGAAAGCCCTCGGTTTCGGTAATCATTTGTCCTGAAACTAGCCAATGGTTCGACGCTGTATTGCCGACGTGACCCTGGGTAGCCTCATTTCGCATGCCTCCCATGTAAGGGCTTTTCCTTCCACACTCGTATTTTCTCAAGGTCGGTATGATATCTGTCTTGAACCTGGTATTCTTTTAGAAGCAGTGGTGTAGAGTCATCTACGTTACAAACCACCCTATGAACTTCTGAGGAATTCGCTTTCCTGTGAAACTAATTGCACAAATTATTTATTTGTCGATCCAATTGTTTACGTAGATCCGCTAGACCTCTTCCACTTAGATGTATTGGCAAGGTTGGTGTTTGTGTGCTCTTGTAAGTAAGGTTCTTGTTTTCCGCTGGAGATTTTCAATGTCAGTGCCAGTCCATGCTATCAATCCAAACGAGTATCCAAGAACTGAGACGGCATAAGTATTGATAGCCTTGCAGAGATTTTTGCTGTTAAGTTGTGTTTTGCCAAACGTTTTATCCTTCTAGTAAATTCTTTTGTTAATTCAGCCTTCATTGCCCCATGTGATATGCGCATTAATTGTTTCATTCCGAGGTACTTGTAAAATTCATCTCCCTTCATTGCCTCGATGTTCTGGCCGTCCCTAGGTTCAAAGTGACCTGGACCTAGTTTACCTAGTACGATATTCACTGTACGGCACTTTTCCAGTCCAAACCGCATTCGATTATCCATGGAGAATTGTCGTACAATCTTCAACATTTGCTCCAGCTGATTTTTGGTACGTCCCATGAGTTTTAGGTCATCCATATAAAGCAAATAATTGACTTTCTCTCCTGCCTCGTTGTTGTCTTTGATACTGTATCCATACGAAGTAGAACTCAGCTGGTGGGATAGAGGGTTCATCGCAATACAGAAGCATAGCGGGCTGAGGGCGTCTCCTTAAAATATACCTCTTTTATTGGTATGTTTTCGGTGGTAATCCCTGCTTCATTAAGATATATTTTCGTTTGCCAAGATGTCATGGCATGCCTTAAAAAGTTAACAATGTTATCATCAGTCTTATATATTTGAAGAATCTTTAGTAGCCACTCATGAGGCACAGAGTCGTAAGTCTTTTTATAATCGATGCAAGCCATGTACAGATTCCTACGCTTGGAAAATGCATGGTTACAAATGACAGAGTCGATTATGAGTTGCTCTGTGTACCCCATTGAACCCTTAGCGCATCCTTTCTGTTGGTCAGCAATGATCTGCTTTCGCTCACAGAGTGGGCATATAGCCGGTGCGCTAAGCAGGTTGTTATCAATTTGTACATCGTTGGGAGACACGTGGTATGTGGCACCCTGAAATAGTTCTGTATTCCATCTGGGCCAGGTGCCTTTCAGTTATGGATATCTCTGATGACGTTTGTAACTTCTGCTGTCGTAAACGGCTCGTCAGGCATTTGGTCATATTCCTGGGAGGTCGGCGCTCCACGGCAATCCAGCCTGCTTCAACGTTGCACTGAATCGGTGTTTCCAAAACTGTTCTCTCCAAAATTGTTCGACATCGTCTTTGCTGGGGAATTTCTTGTTCGATTCTCTAGCCCTCGTATTTAACGCTCTGTAGAATGTTTTTTCTGATCATTGGAATAAGATATTATCTCGTTTTCTGTTATTACTCCATTTTTACCTCTTTAAGCGCCCTGAAAATACAGATAGTTATTGTTTTAAAGTGTCAAGACATTGCTGGTGTGTTCGGTTTTCTGGATCATCACGAGCATTTATTCGATATCGAGTTATGATTGATCGAACGCAAGCTTCCAGCCTATGGGACCTTACTCCATTGATGTATTCTTTTTGCCTTCCTATATCTCTTCGTATATCATCAATCCTAGCATTCATTCTTCTTTTCCAATAAGGTGTTTGTGGCTCGTCCACTTGTTCGTACTTTGGTTCCCAGGATTCGGACAATGACCCTTCTAGCGCAGTAGATTAATATATGGAGGTGGTCCAACGTGTTCGCCTGGGTGATATCGTTTGGCAGAATAATAGGAAGGGTGATTCTTAGTCTCTTTGAGGGTTTCACCCTAGATAATGGTGGTCTACTTAATGGGTCGGTGCCGTTGTACTCCACAATTTGCTTTCTTATCTCTGAGAGAAGTGTTTCGAATAATCCTTCGGTGTCCACATTATCTCTATTTAAATCATGTACCCCACCGATCAGCTGTTGCTCTGCTACTTCAGGCGTCCCACTTACATGTCCAGCGTCTCCGTCCTGGTTACCATTTTCGTCACTATGGTGATTCTCATACTCATCATCATCATGATTCTCATTTTTTTTGTTGTTGTGCAGGTTAAGCAGTTCGTGTTTTACTTCTTGTTTGATGGTGATAAGTCTCGCAGCTGGGATGAGATTGTTTCTGATGATAACACGATATTGATCTGTCGCTCTCTGCTCTGTTACATGCAGCTCTGGATAATCTCTGCAGAATTCAGTATGCAGTCCTTGTCGATAGCCGATGATCTCTCGTCCTAACTGTGTTACCCTAAAATAGATACACATTATTGATTCATTCATGGACGGTGTTTATTTCATGCGTCGTCTGGGTATCCCGCCTGAGTGAGCACTGGCTGAAGTTCCTGCGCAGCATACTCAATGGGCGGTATCTGGTTTCTTAGGTGACACCTGTGTCGTTGTTGTGGTTGTGGAGTTGTAGCTTCTTGTGCAACAGGGGCACGTCTCCTCAGCACCCTGCCACCGACGTCCCGCAAGCTGTCATGTCCAGCACCGGCTCCAGACATGCCCTGGTGATCCCCAGGCAGCGACCTTTCTCCGAGGCTTCGGCTGATCTTTATTTTCATGGGTGTCCCCCTTTAACGCAGGGGATACGGCAGTTAATATCTACTGCCAGGTAACTCGGACCCGTGGGGATGTCACGCCCCAAAGCAGCCGAACCAAATATCAACCACCCCCGTGCGGGGGCGTTATTATTATTATTATTATTATTATTATTAT
>MU193828.1:0-16561 GCA_016904865.1 Pissodes strobi | reverse complement strand
ACTTTTTGAAAGGCACGTATGAAGTGGCGAAGCAGGTATCCAGTTTATACAGCAGTGGATGCAAGAATGGGGACAAGCAAAGCATAATTTAAACAAGATGACATCATGTACTTCCATTACATGGAATTCTAAACTTTCAACAGAATTGATCAGTTTAAAATTAAAGCTGCTGCCCATGTCTAGATTTAAGAAGACTTGCTCATGTTAAAAACATCTTATTTATTTATAATCAACACAAAGAATATAAAAGCTTATTTCAATTTTCAGCTTTGACCAGAGGGAAAAATCAGATTTAATAAAGATGCTATCAAAGAATGGATTCTGAATATTATGATTTTTATGGATGTTGACTACAAACAGAAGTTCATTTCATGTAATGTTGGGAAATAAAGTAGGTACATTATTTGACAAACCTGTATTTCATCTAAAATAAATATATTCGTTTTACTCAACGTTGTTTGATTAACTTACTTCGATCTCTTCTTTCTTGTCGATAAAGGTTTAAACTAAACAGTAACAATAAAAAAAAACTTAAATAAAATATAGATATATTACCTAATATATTTAAAACAATACAAAACAGGAATACACCTCCGGTTATTGACAAATGCTAAATAAAGAATCTTAACATGGAAAAAACTGTAGTTTTTCGACTTAAAATTTTTAATACAAATAAGTTTTTTCAAGGATTACTAGCATATTTTTGCATTAATTTACTTTTTTTTTGCTAACAATTTTTTATTGAAATACTACATTTCTACAGATTTCAAGGCAAATTCACGCTTTGTAGAAGCCTCTCTTTCCACGTTGGGTTTGGGAAAAGGAAAATATGGTTGGGATAGCATTTGGCTTTAACTTCTTATGTCATCTTTTTTCCTCTCACATGCCTGGTGCAAAATGAACCTGCAAGAAAAGATAATCCGTTAGTACATTATAATGTAATTACATTAAGGAAATTGAGGCATGACATTTGACAAACATGTTACTTCGACTGTGTTGTACGATGCTGGCTAAGCTCGAGTCAGCTAAACCAAGACTGGTGGTTGAAGAATCCCATTTAAAATACATTGCAGAAAAAATGATCTAATTTGACAGCAATGTATAAAAGAACCACCAGTCGTAGTTCAAATAAGCCGAGTTTAAGCAATACCTCCTACGGAGGTATTGGTTTAAGCCTCTATTTTACAACCAGGCTCTAATAACTACATGACAGTAACTATATGATGTTAAGCATGGAATGTTATAAATGTTAAAGTATTTTTTGTACTTCCAGAACTAAAATTACAACTTGTTTACTTATACTGTAACTACCTAAGTGTTTCAAAGTAGAATAATACAATATTCAACTGGTAAAGAAAAGCCTAATATAACCTTGTACATCAAAAACGGCATGCACGTGCAATCTACCACATTCATATAAATACAAAGAGTTAGAATATAACAACAGTCTTTGGTGTGACAAAAAAGACTCGTGAAACAACAACACTTCAACTTTACATGCTCACGTTTTTTTTTTTTTTTTAATTACTACATTTAGGATTTTTATGTATTGGTGAGCCTGTAGAAGGCCTGCAGGGTATGTAAAAGCCTACTTCTGACAAAATCTTATAGATAATCTACTTTAAAATACCACTTATTTACCTACCTTGGTACCTACGAAAGCAGCAAAACTACACTTTAAAACGTAATATAACTTTAATGTCTAATTGGATATACCGAAAGTACACACCCATCTTTAATAATCAGCAACAAAATGGCCAGAAAACGCATAAGATCGCTATAAATCACAAGAACTTATCCACAGCCACATACGAAAACCATAGAAATAGGACTTCTAGAAGGCTGATAGAGTGAGAAGTCCCTCACGGAGAAAGGGAGAAAACAATAGGGGTTGGGTGATAATACGCTTGTGCGGGCATGTAAATAGGGACCTTATATTTACTTGCTTACATGCAGTTTATATAACAACACCGTTGCCAAACTAGGAGAAATTTACCGTTTTATGTGTATTTTAATTAGATGACTATTGAAAAACGTGGGAAGTAAACCCCGAAACGAAATTTTTTAAAATCTGTTTCATGTTATAAATTTACTCTAATATTTTCGAAGTATATGTCGCTAAGATTTTTGATTATGTTAATAATTTTTGTGTTACGTTAAAACCTAGTACTTTACATATCTTATACTTGGCAACGTTGCGAGATTGCAAGGACGTGGACCCGATCGGACGCCATCATGAATTCTTGTTTTCTTTGCTTTTCGACTTTCGATGTTCAGTTTTGTAAAGAGTTCTTGTGTTTTTTATTATTGCCGTGTGTTTGATAGTACTATAACTCGTTTTCGGTGTTATTTGAGAAAAATTCCTTCAACTTAATACTCAACATGCCCTTATACAGACAGGCACGCGCAAAAGCTACGGAACTCAGCGTTTCTGTCTTACACATGGATATTTTTTCTCTCTTCCTGCGTGAGTAGATCTGCTTATATACTCTTATATATTAGCCTTCTAGGAGTCCTATTTCTATGACGAAAACAAACTAAATTTGCTCCAAAATGTCGCAGCCAATCAGCGCGTTGACGAAACATTGTCGTCACTGTCCTGTATAAAGCAACTGTACTTTAGCCACGACACCACCACCACCATCCACGCTATGTGAACTTAAATGTAAGGACGAAATCAATAACGAAATAGTTCTGACTAAGGACCCAAGATGTCGCCAAGCGCTGCACGATGCCGAACGAACACGATGCGTTGCGCGAACGAACATCAAAACCATTGTTTATATTTCTTATAAAGACAATGTCAAAACCTTTGACCAGGGAATCCCTTGTCAAACCGCAAAACTAAACCGCCATTTTAAATATTTGTGTTTTTGCGTGGTTTGACGCGAAATTTAATTTTGTTTGTATATTTGGTGTTTTTCTTGTGTTTTTAGTGAATTATGGTTTTCAAGTGCTGTGTGCCTAGTTGTAGGAAGTCTAATAAAGATGCTCAGATGCATGTTTTTCCAAAAGATTCATCGGTAAGTAGTGACAAATAAAAGTTATAACTTGGAATTATGTTTTTTATAAGGTTTTCATTCAATACCCTCGAAATAGTCCAAATGGGGAGTTCAGAATCTCATGTTTTGTAGTCCGTACCTAGTTGGATATCAAATATACTTATGTACGATGTCTATTATCACTTTTCACAGAAATCGAGACGCTATTCTATAACGCCCGGAGGAGGACACTTTCACAATGAAAAGTGGCTACCGCAGGCAACCCTAATCATGGGTTAAAGAACCTCAAAGAATGATTGGATTGCAAAACCTACTAAAGTACCTACTCACAGAATATAACTTTCAATATGCCCAAACATAGTCATAATATATCATACTTTTAGCACAGCTTGCCGTGCTGTTACGGTAAGCTGTGCTTTTAATCAAAAAAAATGTTACTATGATAGTAACATTTTCTTTGTTTTAATTCAAAATCCTTGATCACCCAGACTTAAGTATGTTATTTTAACGAACTGAAATTTTGAGAATATAATAGATAGGTAGCCTCTGCCTAATAACTATAATATGTAGTGGGGCCCTTTTACAGGTAGTAGCTGTACAAAATGTACATAAAAACCTTACTCAACCGCGTTAAAGGAGCTGCTTTTTTATATACATTTTATGGTTTTTTTTTAATAAGTCTCCGATATTTCATAGGACTTTTCATCATTCTTCGAGTAACATATTTTTTTTAATTTATTTATCCACGGATAAACCACTACAAGTTTTTTTTTAATATTGTCCATATTTGGAGGAAAATTGGTAGGTCCCTGAGATTTTTTTTGGACATGAAAAATTCAAATTTTGATCTTAGTTTTGCTCTTACTTGTAAAGGGTGCTGCATATATGTCTTTTTGGGAATCTACAGTTTCGTCCGCTATCCCTTTTTGCATAAATTATGTGATGCACATTCGCCCGGTGTCTTAAATATCAAATATACACTTTCGTCCGAGGGTAAAGTAGGTAAAATTGACCGTAATTAAAATTGCGGTCATACCATAAAAAATATTATGCCCTGTTTAGGCTGATGGGGTGGGTAATTAACATAGTGTCGATCTGGTACTTGAGGGTTGCATTTAATTTTTATTTACCGAACTATAAACAGACATGGAAAGTGTAAAGCTTCAAAAGAGCGTTTCTAAACGCGGAAAAGTGTGTTTAATTGTAAATAATTTTAACTTTAATTACTCGGATAACCTGTTAAGTGGTGAAGTTAAGTGGAGATGCAGAATTCCAAGATATAAGGCGAATTTATATACTGTTGTCGAAGAATTAGTGATATCAAAGTGTAACCTGACACATTGTCATGCGGAATTAAGTGCATCTGAGTTACAAAAACACTTCGTTACAGTTTCGGCAAAGCGTCAGAGGATATAGGACTCCAACCAAAAAGAATACTTCAGTCTGTTTTGAAAGACAATCAGAACGACTGTTTAACAGTGGAAGATTTACATTCTGTGAAAAGAAGTGTTTATGGTATAAGAAGAAAAAAGTTTCCCTCGCTGCCCAAGTCTTGTGCTGATTTACACCATGCTCTAGATAAGATCATGCCGATTATGACGAACAGGGGAGACGATTTTTTATTAGTCAATAATTCTGTGTCGAATATAGTAATATTTTCATGCGAATCCAATATGAAACAATTGTGCGCGTGTACTCGCATTTTCATGGATGGAATGTTCAAATATGCACCAAAGCATTTTCTTCAGGTGTTTACTATTCACGGATGCCACATGGATATTATACTCCCCTTGTATTTTGCCTGTTAAAAGATAAGTCGACAAACTCATATGCAAATTGTTTCACATATGTTTTAAATAAATGTAGAGAGTTTAACTTGCTGTTTCAACCAGAGGAAGTGGTGATAGATTTTGAAACATCAATCCATAAGGCGATTACTCAAGTTTGGAATGATGTGAAAATTATAGACTGTCGGTTTCATCTCAGTCAAGCTTGGTGGAGAAGAATACAAGCTCTAGGATTAGTAAGAGACTACATGGAGAGAACCGAACTAGGAAAATAGATTGGATATTGTTTTGGTCTTCTTTTCTTAGGTAAATATTATTGTGCTATGTTATGTTTGCTATGTTTTCTAATTAATATTTCTTTACAGATCCAGAAAAGGTGGGAGAATGCTTTGCATTTGAAATAAATGAAATGAGACCCGACAATCAGCAGTTTGTAAAATTTGCCCACTATCTGGTAGAAAATTATATAGATGACAGTTCACTATTTCCACCTGAGATATGGGCCGCGAAATCAGCTTTCAACCATAGAACTACAAATGCGTGCGAGTCATTCAATTCACATTTAAATAAATGTTTTAATTTTAGCCATCCAAACATATTTGTATGTTTTGAAACACTTAAACTTTATCAATGCGAAATATACATACAGATGCAGAGTATAAATTGTTCCAAACGTCTAAGCAATAAGACACAAAAAAGAGAAAATTTTATACAAGAAAATATTGTAAAATTTAATAATAAGCAAATTTCTATGTTACAATATGTAAAATTAACCTCTCATTATTATAGTTTTTAAGATTATAGTTGAGCTAATAAATTTTATTTGCCAACTTGATGTACCTAGGTATTTTATTATAAGTACCTAGTAATATATCTCAAACTACCTGCCTCGGGGCGGACGAAAATGTATGTTATCGAAAATTGGTACCGGACGAAAGTGTGCATATTCAGGTAAAGAGTTTTTTCACATTTGACCATTGAGTCAGGCGGGCGGACGAAAATGTATCTGCCCGTCTTTTTCTCACACCTTGTATTCTTGTATCTTGCAAACAAAGGCCTTGGGGATGGATCCATGTTTATATGAGTTTACCTTTAAAACACTTACCTGAGGGATCGTCCTGTGTAATATTACACTTTTCCATTTATTAGCTCCCACATAAAGGTACTACTCGTACTTATATACTTAGTATATGGGAGCTATTGTGATCTTTTTAAAATAAAAATTCTCCAATATCAAATATTTTTATACATGTATATTTGTGTCTCGGATCATTCTGAATATTTTTGGTTCCGTTCTCATTTTGTCTGTAACGAACACTGACAACTCAAAAATGTTCATGCTATTTTAACGAAATTTGGTGGGTAGGTTCCATGTTCCATTTGGGATCTAGTTGGTCCCATTTTAGGGGGGTTGAACACAACTTATTCCTGGGGGCAGAGAAAAGGGGGAGGGGTAGTTTTTATAAAATTTAATCATTTTGTTACAACACTTCGCTTGTGGGGTATCAAACTCACGTAAATATCGTTTATATTACAAAAAATATGTAACATTTTCCAGGGGCGTACTTAGGGGGTAAGAGTTAGAATAAATGGGGATAGTTACCCAGCTAAAATATTTTTAAGATGGTGACACCTGCGGTTATACCGGAAGTAGGTGCCAACTTGCTTATTTTAAATAGAACATTCTATGGAATCTTTAATTTAGTTTAATTTAATTTTGGTGTTTGTCAAATAACAGGGCAAAGCGGTGTGTTATACTTTGAAAGGTTTTTTTAAATGTTTGATTCATAATACAGATCTATGACCTTGGGATTGAGAGCATCGGAAGAGCTGATTTGAAGAATAAACCTATGGAAAATGTTCGCAAGCCATATCGCGTCTGTGATGCACATTTTTCAAATGCTGACCGCTATGTAGGATCTAGATACAACTCAAGCATAAAACAAGATGCTATCCCGTCATTACTCCTGAAAATAGCAGCAGAAAAAGGTACAATATAAAGAATTAAATATATGTCATTCAGTATAGAATATCAACATTGACATTGAAGGAGAAACTAGTTTCAAAGAGAAAATCTCATGCAAACCTTCATTTCAGGCTTGAAATTTTGATGTTTATCAATTTTTAATTTTAGTATTTTTGTTAAACACAATGCAATTGGTCAAAATTTATTTCAAAGTAAAAAATCAAGTTTGACATATTAGTATACAGCATAATGCCACATTACTCAACTTCATGAAGTACTTTGTAACAGTCCGATTTTGCCAATTTTAAAATTTCATTTATATGTCGCATTTAGGGAAAAATTATGCTGTATTTTGCACGCATCGGTTTTTTAATTCTAAATTTATTAATTTGATTTGCTTGAAATTGCCTCTTTTCTCAATGTAAAATTAACTATATTTTAAGTATAGGTTAGCTATATATTTGTATTCTTAATCCGTTGTGACTATTTATTTTAGTTGATAAGCTAGAGCGATGAACTTTATTATTAAAATAACTTTGATTGATTTGCATTATATTATTATAAACAGCCAGCGAGTCAATTTATATTTCTAAAGAATTCTGTTAGCCTGCAAAAAAAAACGCTGCGTTTGACTTGTTGATCCGTATTTTGGTAGTAGTTTTTGTGACCTTCGTCACGGAATAATAGAGATGGGCTATGTATCGCGCATTTTTCGTTCTGGATTTAGATTTTTGAAGATTTATCATTCCTGCTAGAGCATTTCCTAGCATTTCTGGAAAAATGTAATTTTAGCTCACTATTCGTAGCTTCCGCCGTCATTTATCATCATATTAAGCGAGAATTAAGGCGTCTATTTTCTTAGAATTATTCCTTGTATCGAATCACTCGTCAAGTTTTCAGCCCATTACTACTTGTGTATTTAATTTCGAAGGCAAATTGACGGAAGACGGAACGTTGGAGAAGTCTTTTCTAGTTTGCTCGCCTGGGGAACGTTTGCCAGTATAGCGAGAAACTGCACTTTTTGAGTATTGTGATATAATACAATCCTTTTGATAAGGGATTTATCGTGTTGTTTCTGTTTGTGTTTTAACACGACCGATTTTTCGGGCTCTACAAGCTGTACTAGGTAAGTATTTTCTCTGAATTCCTTTTTCTGTGGCCTATGAAGCACGTGACCAACATGTTGCTAATTTTTTTTGTTTCCATTATTTATAGCGGCTTCCACGTTCGTCCCATAAGACCGAGACCGTCGAATCTCCTCTAATACACCCTCAAGTCCGAATCTGAGGTAAATATCGCTACCATTTTTGCCTAAATTAATGAAATTGATTGCTTATCTACCTTTTATTTTTTTTTGTGCACATAACGCCATTTGCTTTTCCCATGTGTTATTTTGTCTACTCCATTTTATCTGATCCGAATTTTTATTTTAATGCAACGTTAATTTTCATCATATGGGGAAGTTTATATATTCTATTAGGGGTGATTCATATCTATCTTTTTATATTCAAGTTGCCGGAACCTTAATATCCCTTTTATTTGCTTTATTGCCCTGTAAGTCCATGGGTTTTTTTTGTCTGGGAAAATTTGTTTTATAAAGAAGATGTATTTATGCAAAAAGGGAGGGGGTCAATGATTTTTATTAAAGTAATGGGGGCTTCATTTAATGCGTACTGGATTATTTCAGGGTTCTTCTGCTGGGCCAGAACTTTAATTAAAGGACTACAACTTTTTCTCTGAAAGGCCGGAAGCAGGTCTACAACTTTTTTTCCTGGAAGGCTGACGAAGGGCCTTAACTTGTGGTTCCCGCACTAGAGGCCATCGACAGAGTTCGACGACGGGATTTGGGTATAAGTTTTGTGTCTCATTGTTTCGTATGTTTACTCTTCGTTTGCTTTTATTGATATAAATCAAACATTGAATTGAGGTAGCTCATTGATTTTAATTAATTTAATTTACATTTATTCACTGGTTTATCGGACCAGTTAATCTAATTGCTTTGAGTTGTTTTCTCATTTCAAAAGTCAAGCGCTCGCTGGATAACTTCATTCTTTTCATTAATTAGTCGGCAGATATAACCGCTCTGAATTTTATCTTTTTATCATATGAATCAAGCTAACCATAGTTTTAATCTGATCTGGTGCTTATATTAACTTCTCAAGTTTTTTTTTATCTAATCATTGTGTCCGCTCATTGCGGCCTATTATCACCATCAGTGCAGCTATTAGCGCACGCATACCTAGTTGTAAGAAGCTTAGTCTGCGTCAAGTGATCACTTTGATAAGTAGTGTTTAGTGCATTTAGTGATAGGGTATATAGAACCGAGGTTTTCCAACTGAATTGGTCTCTGTAAGTACAATCTTCATATTGTACTTTGTTTATTTTATTAATTACTTTAAGTCTTTTGTCTACTCAACCACATGTTAATATAACCATTTTCTCCAGATAGATTGTTGCTGTGTTTGCAAAAAAAAAGGATTTAGTAGCAAATATAGTGTCCATTAAATTTTTAGATTGTGTTTTCTTGATAGGTTAAGTTGGTTGATTATAGTGCCATAGTTATTCTTATTTTTTTTGATAGTTCGAAATTAGGAACCGGTTAATTTTATGAGCGAATCTAGCCACTCGGTACAACACCAGCCGAGCTTTTTCCGTTTAGCTGGCTAGAACGGGTGGCGCTCAAACGACCCCACGACAGGGGCCGGGCTTTGCAATACGTCTCTCCGGGGCTAGGTTAATTTTTTTAAATTAATTGGGGTTCAATCATAAACAAAACGTGTTGCAAATTTGGCAAACGATCCCTAGGCGAGCAAACTAGTCAAGTATATATGAGATATGAAAATAGTTTTATTTATATAATGAACAGCAGGAACATTAATGCATAATACATACAGGATGTATTCAAGCAAACCTAACAAACTTTTCTGTTTTTTTTTCTGTACTGAAATCAACATTGTACGTTTACAACTCCTATTTTTGACAATAAAGTATCTGATATTTCAGAAAAAAACAGTGAAGGTGCCAGAACACCGACTCTCGACTTCCGCTAAACCTGTTACACCCATTAACAGGCCCATTTTTAAAGTGTGTACTATTGCCAAATTGTCAGGTAAGTTATACTTGATTACTTCCATTAATAAATCTAATATACGCAGAAGACTATTTTGTAATAGAATCATATCAAAGTTCAACTTGCAAATACTCTAAATGTAACTAAACCTACATGTTCTGCTTTTCAACATCTTGTGATATTTTTTTGTTGTTGTTACAGTCTACTAAAATGTTTTTATTAAATATTACATTTTAACCCTTGTTTGTTAACTTACAATTTATTAAATGTTCTTTTTTGCTATACTGAAATGAACATTGTATTTTTACAGCTTCTCTTGTTGCCAATAAAGAGGATCAAGCTCTATCTGATATGTCAAAAAAAAAGAGTGGATGTGCCAGAATCTGTTCCTTCAACCTCAGCTCAACCTGTTGCACCCATTAAGAGGCCAATTTTTGAAGTGTGTACTCCTGCCAAACTGTCAGGTATGTTATATTTGATTACTTCTTTTTCAATAGTTTTCTTATACAGCCTTCTGAAATTATCACATAAAAGTTTAACTTGCAAATACTCTAAATGTAACTAAAACAGCATCTTCTGTATTTCAACATACTGTGACATTTTTTTTGTTGTTACATTGTAATAAAATGTTTTCATTAAGTATTACATTTTTAACCCTTGTTTGTTAACTTACATTTATAAAATGTTCTTTTTGGCTGTACTGGAGTGAACAATGTATTTTTACAGCTTCTCTTGTTGACAATAAAGGGGACCAAGCTGTATCTGATACAACAGAAAAAACAGTGAAGGTGCCAGAACCTGTTCCTTCAACCTCAGCTCAACCTCTTACACCTATTAAGAGGCCAGTTTTTAAAGTGTGTACTCCTGCCAAGTTGTCAAGTAAGTTATATTTGATTACTTCCATTTTTCAATAGTTGAATTATCTCATAATTTGACTACTCTAGAATCTCACTACTTAATAATTTTTTAAACTCACGAAACTATTTTATAATAGAACTAACTGTACCGGGCATGTGTTGCAATGTCATGTAAAGAAAGGAAGAAAGTTTGTAGCTCATATTTGTTTATGGAAGTGCTTGAAAATGCATGGGAATGCGCGCGCATTCACCATTCTTGATTCTAATTCACGTTTTCAAGCATTTTTGCGAAACATAAAAATAAAATAAAAGTTATTGTAATATTTAACGGGTGGTTGCACCCCCTTGAAATTAGAGTTTTGAAAAATTCCTTCCTATCCTCTATACCCAACAACAATAATTTTTCTGTAAGCCAAAATTCAGCTTTTTACGTCTTAGATAGCGGTTCGGTCCCGAACATTTAATTTTTGTCGTTACGTTTTCATTCAATATTACATTTTTATATTTAACCCTTGTCTGTTAGCTTAAATTTATTAATTTTGCTCTCATCTCATCTACTTTTAGTATAATACAGTCTAAAGTTTAATATTTCCTTTCAGAACTGAGAAAACGTACAAGTTTGCTGTCGTATGCCAACGTTCATAGAGTCACTGAACTTACTCCTAGGACTAGAATATTTGATAGAGTTGCAATTGATCGAAGAAAGGTAGTGAAAAAAACAACTTCAGTAAGACACTGAAGAAAAAGTTAAAGAAATGGAGGAAATTTCGTACACCATAGAAGTCATGAGATCAAAGCTTAATAAGCCAAGTTTCGACTTATTAATGTCCCAGCTGAGATGTCAACCTATGAAACCAAAGGTGAGATGCTACACTCTTGATGAGAAAATTATTTTCTTGTCCTTGATGAAACAAAGTCCAAAGGGATATAAACTCTTCGGAAAATTGTTTGCTGCTCCATCAAGGAAAAAACTTATGAGTCTTCTAAGAAAAATTCCCTTTGGTGCTGGTGTAAACCAGGCAATTTTTGACTCTCTCTCCTGCAAAGTAAAATCTATGAAAGAATCAGATAAGCATTGCACTATTATCTTTGATGAGATGGCTTTGGATACAAGCCTGACTTATAGCAGGAAACAAGACGCTATAATTGGATTTGAAGACAATGGCATAAATCAGCACAGAGGTAATACAATTGCAGACATGGCCTCTGGAATATTGAAAGTAGCCATTGGCGTTTTACTTGAGTGGGGGAGGCATGAAAAGTGACATGCTGTCTGCCAATATTAAGACTGTAGTAAAATCCATGATGCCATGATGCTGGCCTGAAAGTCAGAACAATTATTACTAACACAGATACCGAAACGCGCGTCGAGTGCAAAAACTCTGTTTCGGTATTGTGGATAAAACTCTGTGTTAGTGCATGTTGCCGAAGGTTCCAAACCCCAACGTAGGAGAATAATTATTTGTGACCAGGGGGCTCCAAACGTAGCTGCCATCAACAAATTGTATAGGGAGACTCATGAGCATTTTATAAGAACTGGTGGAGAAAATAGACTTTTTGGCATTCTGATCGGCGGGAAAGAAGTGATCCCCCTTTATGATGCCCCTCACCTCTTGAAAGGTATCAGAAATAATTTCTTCAAATACCCAGCTACATTTAAGTGGAGAAAGCTTGCCTATGAGGTAGCCAAATGGGAGCACATTGTGTAGCTGTACAATCTGAACAAAGAAGAGGATAACGATTACAAATTAAAAAACTGACATTGGCCCATATTGAGAATACCAGAAAAATGAAAGTTTGTGTAGCTGCACAAGTTTTCAGTAGAAACGTTGCTTCTGTGATGAAAAGGTTGTCGCAGATGAAGAGTTATTTGCCTAAAAAAGCTGAAGAAACTGCAGAATTTCTGTCATTCATGGATAAAGTTTTTGACAGCGTCAATGTATCTAAAGTCAAAGTGACTAGTGGAAAAGAACTCAGGTGTGCCGTCACAAAGGACTCAATTCATAGAAAGTTTTGGATGATGGCAATTGAAGTTTTTAATAGTCTTCATTTTGTTGGGAAAAATGGTAAGAAAAATGTGCCTCCATCTGTACGTAACTGGATCCACAGTCTGAAAGGTATAACGTACCTGTGGGATCAGTTACAACATGAAGGTGTGAATTTTCTGTCATTGCGGAGGCTCAATCAAGATCCTCTGGAAAACTTTTTTGGTGTAATCCGCAGCCATGGGGCACGAAATAATAATCCTCATGCTGCATCATTTATTAATAGTTTTAAGGCCTTGATAATTAACAATTTTTTGTCAAATTATTCTGACGGTTTCAATTGTGAGAATGATAATTATAGAGGATTAGATGATTTGAAAAACATCTTGTTGGGTGATGTTTCATGTGATGTTTCACGAAATCAACTAAATTTTCCTGAAATTGTTATTCCTGAATTCAATTATTGCAATTTTGGTTCCTTTTTAAATAAGGGCAAATTAGCATACATTGCTGGTTTTGTAGCCAAAGAAGTACTTACAAAAATTAAGATTTGTAAAGTTTGTAAACAGGACTTAGTAGGGCCTAACAGAAAAAAAGCTGAATACTTTGTTACCTAATATTTTCAAAAGCAAAAAGAGTGAAGGTACTGAGGTGCATGTGTTTCCATGTGATACAATTGTGCCAAAAACATAACTTCAACTATAGTAAATTGGTATGCTGTTAGCAGTTAATTTTTCCTGCATTTATATTTGATTATGTATAAAATGTTATTGTTATTAAATTATTGGAAAATTTCTAACGATTAATCGGTATACTACTATCGATTAACTTTCCTAGCAATGTCAATCTGGTGGTTTATAAATTGTTAATATTCTACGTGAATTGGTAGGTTTGTAACGATTAATCGGTATTCTGCTACCGATACCGATTAACTCCTAGCAACGTCAATTTGTTTGTTTACAAATTGCTAATATTCTTCAGGAGTTGGTAAAATGGTAATTAATGCAGTTACGTATTCTGCTATACACTGCTTTTTACATTGTTAGGACTATTCATTTACTGCCAAAACTGTATTGCGATCTTTGTAAATCGGTATACTGCAACTGATTAATTTACTTTGTAATTTATAATTTGTCAGTACGTATTTTATTGTAAATTGGTAGTCATATATTGTTAAACTCTATGATTGTATATGTAACTCCTGGGTGAGGCCTTTATTCTGTGTTGAAAAAATGTATAACTATATTTCGAGTCGGTATGAATACATCTATTAACTGAGAACTTTGGCCTTTTATTTTGCAATTACAAAAAGCTACATTGATATTCAATTTGAATTCGAAGTAAATTTGAAAATGCTCTGCTTATCAAGTTGCAAATCATATCCATGCACATTGAAAATTTGCTGGGTCAAAATTTTTAATGTGATCAGATAGATATTCAACCATTTGCACCTTGAAAAGCGGAGAATTTTCAATTTTACTTTGATTTCAAATTGTAAAAATAGTTTCAGCATTTTATTAAAAAACTCCCGGCCCTCATCAGTTATTAGTTCTGACTAAGGCGCCGAGATGGCGGTAGCTATAACGATCTATATTACAATTCACAGTTGCCTATCTATTTTTTTTTAATATATATTCTTTTACCTATGCCATTGACAACATAACCCTAAAAAAATGTTTTGTTTGTTTGTCTTGTCTTGTATTGTCGTTGCAACGTACCGTGTTCTTCAGAGCTTTTCTTCTGTTTTTCTGTTAATAATACTATTTCTTCAACAAGATGTATCATCATGTTATTAAGCTAATTTTGGTAAAGAAGTATTTCTAACGTGTACTGTGTACACGCGACTTTTTTTTTATCTGGAATATATCGGTTAATTTTTATTTGTTTTTATGATTTTTAGCTTCTCGTGGAGGCCCCTGAGCTTTGGGGGCCCGACGCAAAGTGCGTCGTCTGCGTCACCTTAGATCCGCCACTGCGGAAACTACATAATTATATACTCTAAATCGCATTGAAATATTTATAATATCATTTTGAACCTTTCGTCCAACATGCTGCCTGTCGTGCCATCAAATTTGTGCTGATACTCTGATACTATTTTCTTTTAAAACTCCATGGTGAGGTAAAAAATATGAAATAGAATTAAGTTTCCGAACATATTCTGGACATGTGACCCAATGACTTGTATTCTTGTATAAAGTCAAAATGTAACATTTTGAAGTTAAGATCAATAAATTTCTTTTCAACAGATATAAATCGTTTTTTGGCAGTAGCTAAGGAATCGCCTAATTGACCTGGGGAATGTCTTAATGGACATTTAACAACAAATTGTCCTTGCTAATTTCTATAAGATTTTTTTTCAAATTGGTTTTCACAGTCTTGATAATTTTTTAATATAATATAATAATAATTAGGCACATTCACTTCCTCTAGTTCCCGAAACTTTTTTAATTTGTCACCTTTTGGGACGTGAGCCTTTGAAAAATTAATTATTGGACTAGAATAAAAATCTTAAGGTGTGTTTCCTATAATAATATACACGAAGTGAGTATTTCATAAAATGGGGAGATGTTCACCCAATTTCATTTTATTATCTAAAAGCAGACCCCAAAAGACACTGGCACCTATTAAAAGATCAACTTTACTTGGACAATCAAACTTATCACCTGCCAAAGAAATATCCAGGGGTATATTTAGAGTTTTCATATTTTTTAAATGATACTGTGGAATATTGCCTGAAAACAAGAAATAGAACAGCAAAAATTGGAAGTGTTTCAAAATAGGGAAAAAGTATATTTTTGACTCAACTTAGACACAACTTGTTTTATTCCAATAATAGATAAATTGGCTGGACTATATTTCAAAGTAAATTTTTTACAAAAATTTTCAGTAACTATCAAGAAGAGCTCGACATGAAGGAAAGTTACGTTGTGGATGTGATTCTTTACATAAAATTGTAAATAAAAATACCTGACTTTGTAAATTGTTTGTGGGTCTCACTAGTAAATTTGATTTTGATTACTAAGACCTGTATTTTTAGAGATAAAAGTGAATTATGTTTTAAAGTTCGCTTGTATGACTGACAAATGCGCATGCTTCTGACGTATGCCCAGTATGTAAACAATTTAACCATAATTGAAGACGCTTAGAATTTTCAATTCTATCTGGTATTGCTAGAGCTAAATAATCTGGACATTTACAAATTGTATGATTGTTTTTACAAAAGTTACAGGTAATTGTATATTTGTTTTGTAGTGTAAAATGTATTTGTGAAGGTTCAGAGTTTTTTAAATCCCTAAGTTTATTAAAGCGAAAAGCTAAAGGGTACTGAGGGTAACTGTTATGTTTATTACTATTGTATTATTACTCCAATGATTGAAGAAGGTCAGTTTTATTTTTTTTATAAAATTTTAAAACCCATCTAGGGTCGGTAATTCCTTATTATATTCTCTTTCCATTTTTTCAAACTATTTTTATCAAGCTGACCGGATAGCAAATAAATGACCAATGAATCATATAAAGTATCTGGTTTTAATTCTATGCTTTTAATAGCGGTTAAATGTTTGGAAACTTTTTCTAAAAAATAGCCAAAATTTGGGAAATTTTTTTTATTTATTGAAGATAGTTGGAGTAAATTTTGGAAATGTGTATCCATAAGAAACTTTTTTATCAAATGTTCGCACAGTAATTTCCATGCTGTTGCAAAAGGCATATCTAACCCATCTATACCCTCAACATATCTCGAAGCATAGCCTTCTAGATAAGCTTTCAAAAACTGTAATTTTTGACAAACGCTTTCACTATCATTGCGAAAGATAATAGAAGTAGAATTAAGCTTAAAACTAAGCAAGTCTTCGAAAATTGCCTGAAACGGCGGGTAGTTCAACCTTAGGTAAT
>MU193827.1:7936-21853 GCA_016904865.1 Pissodes strobi | reverse complement strand
ACATACAGGTTCTTACCTAGGTGCATTCTTAACTAATTTATTTTGTAATAATTTTCTTGTTTTTGTAATTTGTATAAATTGCTATTGTATTGTTACTCTTATTGATTAAATAAATATTGAAATATTGAAATATTTCACATACAATTTTTAATTTTAATACTTAAATATTTTGCAAATAAAATACACAATTGAAATCCATGACAAGAGATCCACATCTACTGAAAAGACTGTAAGCTCTTTGAAATATTCCCAAGCTCATAAAAATGCTTCCAGTTGAACAGTAGGTACTAAACGAACACTGTTTTCTACTACAAATTGCAACCACATTGATAAAATTGAACTGCAGAAAACTAACTATAATTTTAGAAAAACACTTCATGCACAATGCACCTGTCAAAGTGCATCTAAGAGAATTACACAGATTTGTTGACAAAATCTTTACATATATAATTTACATAGGAATAATACGTACATATTTTAGCTCATATAACCTTACCTGTTAGAACAATATCTTCATTTGAATGATAAATAACTTTTGTTACTTTTTTCGTGTGGCCTTTCAGAATGGCTACAACTTGCTCTGTATCTTTATTGAATACCGTCGCATTTTTGTCGTTGCCACCGGTTAATACTTTGCTAGTATCAGTACTATGAACATCTAATGCTAGAATTCCTGGAATACTAGCTGAATGCAATCCCTATAAACAATATTTTAAAAATATATTATATTTATAGTAATATTGGCCTTTTACGCCACCTAAATCTCTAAATAGAACCATTTCGGTCACAGGACAGAAATTGATTAAATCCAATTTATAACAAATATTTTACATTTTCAAGACTAGCCACCACCAAAGCTGAAAATTAAAAATTAAAATGTTAAATATGTTATCCCTTAACACACTAGAAATGTGATATATAATGCTCAGAGCACTAAAAAATTTTTGCAATATGCCAAGTTTGCAAATGTTGTCAATAAGTTGGAATTTGTCCAATTGCCGATTTGGACAACATCGATTACAGATTCAAGTGGCGTAAAAGGCAAATTAACCAACAAAATTCTCAGCATACCAAAAAAAAAAAGATAGAACATGTTTCGGATATTTTTGTCATGCCTAGCTTATAATTGCCGTGTTGAGGCAAGAATCACTCCAGATTATTACAAATAAAATAGAAAAAATCGGAATTTCTGTAGCAAATTTCGTTTCGGATGTGGCTCATTTGGTATATTTTGATTAAGTTAAAAGTTAAGAAGCATATTATAGGAGCTGTATTAGAATAAAAGGACTGCTATTATATTCTAAAGTAGTTAAATTTAGTATAAATATATATTAAGTATGTATGCATAATTTGTCATGTAAGCTGTTAATGCAATAAATTTTTTAATTTCCTGCTAAACCCTAATAGATCAGCGACGGACCACACGGTTTATTGCATTTTGGGATTTCAATATTTATAAAAATGTTATAATATAAAATTATCCTATATGATGTGTACTTTATATTATAACAAGCAGTAAATTAAATTTGAATAGATATAAGTACCTATGATGTTTAATGTGAGAGAAACAATAACAACACTACTTCTGCTGTCATGAAATATAAATAAATGTAATAAAATATACACCCAATATACTGCAGATAAAATTACTCTTTCTCCCATTTACCTTATTCCCTAAAATTTACCTTATAAAACGTGCAGCATTTCAAATGAATATTTATTATATAAGAGAAACAAAAATATCTCCTACCTAAATCATTTATATTTGGCACTTCGAAAAACTGGGCATAAAGAAACTAGAAGCAGTCGGCAGTGAACTACGCATTTTAATAAAATTATAATTCTCCTCTTTTCCTCTTTAAAACGATATACAAATTCTGCACACTACTACTTACAATGAGTGACGCTAAAGTTTTAAAAGATCTAATCTGATCTTGTGTTGCTAAATCTTCTGGAATTGTTCTGCCTCGTTTCTTCCGTTCTTGTGTCAAAACTGTAGCTTTTTCTTGTAATTTTTGTATAACTTCTGTACTCATGCCAGCTTGCTCTATTGGTTGAGCTGCAACACCAGATGGTTCAGCAGCCACAGCCTGAAATTTTAAGCAACAATTAAAATAAATTAAATGGGGTAATTGGTCAAAAATGAATCATACTTTTATTAGTGTTGAAAAAATATGACAATACTATACAATAAATAAGTAAACATGTAATTTTTCTAAATAATTATTTAAAAGTGAAAACAATAAACAAGTGAAATAAGAACAAGGTCAGAAGTAACAATTATTGTATCAATCTATATTTAGTAATAAAAATTCCACTAATCATCTTTTATATAGTGCCATAAACCTAACTACTCCGAATAGACGCTCAGTGGGCATAGGCTATAGAAAAATGCTACAACTGTATCGAGAGATGGCGCCACCATTATTACGAATTAAATTTATGATATCGATGATTAAATTTTATCGTATTTCGTCGCTTGCCAAACAACGGCCAAACGCCTTTCAGAACTCGGCTAGCTCGCGCTGTTGCCAAATTTAAATGTACTTAAAATTGATTATGTATAATAATTAAATATGAAAAGAGGCTTCTACTTTATTTCGGTTATTTACCTATGATTTTAAATGTTGCAGGACCGGAGTTTTTTTATTTACAGTTTCTAGGAACTTAACATAACATGTCCTATAATATAATTATATTAAATCTTGTACCTACTATCATAAACCTAACTATTCGGCGTAGTTAGGTTTATGCTACTACTACACTACAATATATGAAATCTAAAATAATGTATAGGCACCTAGGTAGATACCTATCAAATCTGACCTCGGAACACTAAAAACATTAAAGAACTAATATTCAGCAATACAATTATCACCCTTATTTCGTAAAAGCATATAAAAACGCTCTCTTTCATCTTGCGAGTATTCATCAAAACCTGTTTCACGGAAAACTGCGGCCGGTCCGACGCGATGCATATGAACTAAGGTAAGCCCTACGTGCTTGTTCGATCCTCCAGCAAAAACCGTGCAGCGCCCTACACGGCGCGCGTAGCTAAATTTTCCATATAATCGCAATTGCAGCAACTAGTTAGGTTTATGACAGGATCAAGTGTTTGCGGAGCTCTCACAATTCATACGACATTAATTATTATTCTCTTATTTTTGACTATAATATTTTGATATTATTATTGTTTTCAACATGTCAGGCATCACCTGCTGTTTTTATAACTGCAATAATAATCGAAGAAATCATGGGATTCAATTATTTCCAATTCCCCTAAAGAACGACGAACTTTGCAAAAAATGGATTTTAAATAGTGGTAAAAATAAAACTTTCAATGAACCTTGACGTTAATCTGAAGGAATAAAACTGGAACTGGGGGTTAATCAAGAACTTTATCGAAACCTATAATAGTGGGCATAATACCTCGGGCCGCTTCATACGGGTGTCTCAAATTTGAAATATGACGTCATCGACTATTTTTTAAATGAAATCCCTTTTTTATTATTCTTTTAAAGGGCATAATAAAGTTTAAGTTCGGCACATAGTAATCGACGTGTGCTAGCATAGTTTAGTTATCGAAAAAAATATCTCTAGTAAAGGACCTTTACTCAATTTATTGCACAGTTAGAGACTCGCACTGTATACCTACGAGCCGCCATTGCCCATTACTATACAGGGTGTTCGTTAATGACATGCTAATATTTAAAAGGTTGATTCTTGGACACATTTTAAGAAAAAAACTTCTTATGAAAGTATGCCCTAAACAACTTAACTTTTAGATACAAAAGGAGGTAAAACATTTTTTTTTTATATAATAAGTGCGATACTATTCTAGATATCTTTATGAAATTGGGTACACGTCTTTTAGGCATCAAGATGTATTTCCTGTTGTACAGGGATATCCAACGAGGACTAAAAAGGCGATTTTTTGACTTTCCCTATAATTTTATAAAAAAACTGGAATAGCCATCATATGTAATTTTCTCCCGCGAATTCGGATATGTTCAGCAAAAAACAATTGAACATCAAATAAAAGTGCTAGGGGTTACTTTGATATTTTTTTAAATGGAACACCCTGTATATTACTACATATTTGGACTCTCTAGAAAAATCTAAACACATTTTGTGTATAATATCCTATATCTATCTTTAGCTGTCTACCAAATATTGACAGTTGAAAGTCGGGCATTTTGACACTTTGACAGGCTCTAAAATCTAAACCGCACGAGATCAAAGAAAACGGTCTGCACATTCCTATCTTGGGTTTTCATAAACTATCGAATAGTAGTAGATAGTAACTTTGATTTCAACCGGAGGTTTAAAAGTCTCGGTTAATTTTATCCGCAGGTTATATTCGAAGATACTGTCATTTGACAGTTTATGAAAACTTAAGATAGGAATGTGCAAACCGTTTTCTTTGATCTTGTGCAGTTTAGATTTTAGAGCCTGTCAAAGTGTCAAATTACCCGACATTCAACTGTCAATATTTGTTAAACAGCTAAATAAGGTATAGGATATTATACACAAAATGTGTTTAGATTTTTCTAGAGAGTCCAAATATGTAGTAATATACAAGGCGTTCTATTTTGAAAAAATAGCAAAGTGACCCCTAGCACTTTTATTGTTTTTTGCTGAACATATCTTAATTCGCGGGAGAAAATTACATAAGACGGCTATTTCAGTTTTTTTTTTATAAAAGTACAGGGAAAGTAAAAAAATCGCCTTGTTCAGTTCTTGTTGGATAACCCTGTACAGACAGTTTTTTTCCAGTGGCGTCCGTACCAGCTTTGCATTAAATATTTTTGAAGAAAAATATGGTACGCACCTTTATCTTAAAATAAAAATCATTTTTGTAATTCGCATACATTTCTAAACAAATTTGATCAGTTGGTATTTTTAAGTCCGAAGCAAGACTTTCGCTTAAAAAAATCAATAATCATCTCTTTGCATGGTCATAACAATTACGTTAATGACAATATCACAATGTAGAGAATTATATTTTATTTTTTCAGGTGAAAACCGTGTGTCGGACTAAAAAAAATCAAGTGATCAAATCTTTTCCTTAAGAAATAAGAATTTCAAAAATAAATATATTTTTTATTTTAAGAAAAGTCAGTGGCGTACCACTGCTTGTCTAATAATAGTTTTGCCAGAAAACTTCCACAGGCTACTGATGAAGATGAAAACTTCTACAGGCTACTGATGAAATAACTCTGGATTTCTGGACCTTTTCATTATATAGTGATGGGCTAAAATATGGAACAAATTCATATATTCAAGTGGGCGACACTGCTGCCTGTGGTTTGTTTACATTTTGAGCTCTGTTAAAAAAGTATCAAATTTTGTGAAAATAAAGTTAAATATTAAAAATATATGCTAAGCTATCAAGAATAGGATGTACTCCCAAAGTACAAAAAAGTTTTTCACCAAAAAGTCTTGAGATTACTTGGAAATTTTAAGAAACTCAATTTAACCTCAAAAACAAAAGTTTGGGTAAGGTGAATTCTATGTTTCCAATTAAAACATGGCATGTTTTAAATGCTCAAAAACCATAAGCGAAGATGAAAAAAAGTACAAGATATTCTGTGATTTCTGTAAAAACCAGTTTTGCTTAAGCTGCTCAGGATTTACAACTTCTGAGGCACATGTAACGAGACTAAGCAAGAGAACAATGCTTTTTGCCTGCACAAACTGTATACCAGTGGTTCTTGACTCAGTAAAGCGAGCCAATGAAAACTTATCACCGAATCCCCATCACTTAAGTGATGTAAAAGTACTAAAAGAACAACTAGAAAAAAGCTTGAATGATTCCTTAAATGCTCTTAAAAAGTCATTTGAACAAAAAATCGACAAAATGACCGAAGAACTGGAGAAAAACATAACAGGGAACATAAAAGTACACATCCAAAACCATTCCTTAAATTCTGCCTGCAAACAGGCAAATCCAATAAATGTACCGGAGGAACATAAAAACAGAAGTCCATTCCCCTCGCCAAACACCAAACAACCTGCTGCTTCCACCATCGACATAATGCAGACTCACAACCCAACTATTGACATCAACATTGTAAAAAAAGGAGTTGCGGAGGCAACCTTAAAAAAATATATCAATTTGCCATTAGGCGCATCGTCCCCTGCCAGAGAAAACCTAAACAATAAAAGAGTCCATGCTCCATCAAGCCAAGGTATCCAGCGCCCAGTCAATCAAATGGGAACTAGAGAAAGCACCATGGATCTAAAAGTTGCGGAGAGATCAAAAAAAGCTTGGGTATTTCTTACGGGTTTGTCCCCGGAAACAGTTCCTGATACCCTAGTTTCTTATATTCGAAAACATACAAAAGTGGAAAATGTTTTATGTGAAAAACTGTACACTAGAAAGGACAGATGGAACAGTTCTTTCAAAATTGGAGTTCCAGAAGATGCGATAGATGAAGTCATGACTTCAGATCTCTGGCCATCCGGGATTATGTTTAACCATTTCATCAATCTCAGACGCAATCCAATAATGGAGAGAAGGTGGAATCCAAAGGGCCAAAGGAACATACAAGGACCATCCGCAAGCAGTATGAAAAACGGCAGACCTCAGGGCAGACCAAGGCATTGGTAGTGTTCCATCAAAATGTACAATGCCTCAAAAACAAGCTACACGACATGGAAGTGCTGTTAAAGACAATGGAGAGTCCAGAAATTGTTTGTTTGACCGAACATTGGTTTTTAGAAAACGAAAAATCAGCTTTACAACTTGAAAATCTGTCCACTATATCCGTTTATGCTAGAAAGGATATGGAACATGGAGGCTCATGTATTCTCACTTCGAACAAAATTAATGCTATAGAAGAGACAGAAATTGTAAGTAGGAGTATTGAAGGTACTATAGAGTATTCAGCAGCCATCTTAAAACATGAAAAATGTATTGTTATTTGTTTGTATAGACCACCATCTTTAAACTTAGAATCTTTTTATATATTTTTAAATAATCTGGATAATGTGTTAGGATATATAAAGAATAAATATCAAAATTATAAAACCATTGTCTGCGGCGATTTCAATATTGACATCTTGACCTGCTCAACTAAAGAAAGGCAGCTGAAAGATTTAATGAAAAGTTACAATTTTACTCAAAAAATTTCTGACCCAACTAGAATTACTAGTAGCACTGCCACTCTTCTAGATCATATATATATAGATTTTCCTAATCCATCTTTAGGTGAAGTAAAAACAACGGCTTTGTCTGATCATGAGGGACAACTTCTGAAGGTCTCTGAGCTGTCGCATATGGGGGACTCTCGGAGACTGGTAACGAGAGTGTACTCGGAGGCAAAAATAAAAAACTTTAGAGAGGTACTAGAGCGGGAGACATGGTATGATGTGTACAACTCTTCAGAAGTTGAGCTAGGGTATAATAACTTTAAAAGTAACTTTAAAAGTATTTTTCTAAAATACATGAACCTAATATTTCCAATCAAAAAATTTAAAAATAAAAGAAAAAATTGCAGATGTTGGATAACCAATGGTATAAAAGTTTCTTCTAAAACAAAAACATATCTATATAAAAAAAGAAGCAACTCTAGATCTGATTTACTGGTGTATAAAAAATATGTTTCTATCTATAAAAAAGTTATTAAACAAGCAAAAAGAAATCACTTAAAAAATTACATAACCCACTCAAAAAATCCATCAAAAGCTGTGTGGAATGTTGTTAAGCAATTCACAGGGCAGAATACAAAAAACAGGCAGTCAGTTATTGAGAATGTAAATGAGGGCATTAACAAGACAACCTTAGAAATTCTTAATGACATAAATAACTACTTTATTACAGCATGTCCTAATTTTCAAATAAACTATAATACTGCTCTAAAACATGTTAAAACCACTTCGAAAAATCTATTTTTATATCCAACCTCACCTAATGAAATAATCTCCATCATATTAAATTTAAAAAATAAAAAATCTGTGGGGCAAGATGAGATTCCTATATCCGTTGTAAAATCAGTAAGTAATCAATTAGCAAGTCCACTAAGCTTTTTAATAAATCTTAGTCTGGAATCTGGAATATTCCCAAGTGACTTAAAAATTGCTAAAGTAAAGCCCATCTATAAGAAAGGGGATGCAAAACAAATTAAAAACTATAGACCCATTGCTCTGTTAAATAATTTTAGCAAAATATTTGAAAGGACTATATATGAGAGATTAATAAACTTCTTCGAAACAGGAAACTTACTGTCTAATTTTCAAAATGGATTTAGAAAAAATAAATCAACCATTAGGGCAATATATCAGGCCTTAGATAAGATTTTAAACTCACTAAATAAGGGTCGTGAAACGGTAGCTTTGTGTCTCGATCTGTCCAAAGCATTTGACAGTGTCGACCATACTTTGCTACTAATGAAGTTGGAAAGGTGTGGAGTGCGGGGAGTGCCTCTACGGCTTCTTGAATCATATGTGACTGGGCGCAAACAGTACGTGTTTGATGCCGGTCATGAGTCGCATATGAGACCCGTTTGCCGTGGGGTACCGCAGGGGTCCATACTTGGTCCCCTACTTTACATTATCTATACAAATGAGCTCCCAGATATTGTGAATGATGCCGTTCAATTTGCGGATGACGTAAATTTAACTTTTTCAGCAGAAAATGATAAAGTTTTAACCCAAACAATTTTCAGCACCCTCTCATTGCTTGAAAATTGGTTTACCAACAATAATTTATTACTCAATATTGATAAATCTCAATTAATAAAATTTAATTACAAGAAAAATCAACCTTCAACGACTTATAAATCAAACAACAAAGAACTTAAAACCTTAGAGTGTGTAACTTTTCTGGGAATTAAGGTGGACTACCGATTGGATTGGACACATCATATCAACTCTCTGGCAGGTAAAATAGCTTCCTATTGCTATGCACTCAAAATTATTTCCAATAATGTCTGTATTGAAACCGCAAGGATCGCATACCATGCCTATGTGCACTCTCGACTGAGGTATGGGATTGTCTTCTGGGGTGATAGCTCTGAGGCCAGCAGAATATTTGTCCTCCAAAAACGTTGCATCAGAAATATATACAACCTTAAAACAATAGAAACTTGCAGGCAAAAATTTAAAGACAGTAAAATCTTAACACTGCCATCAACTTATATTCTGGAGGCTTTAATTTTCGTCAAGGAAAGTCCTGATCTTTTTCTGGAGTGTAGCAGGGTACATTGTCATAACACCAGATATAAACATGATTTGAAAAACATTAAGTGCAATTTTAGTTTCATTCAAAAAAATGTTCAGTTTAATCTCATAAAAGTTTTCAACAAGCTACCTTTAGAAGTACGGTCTCTGCAAAACAAAAAATTTAAAAAAACGCTAAAATCTCTGCTTTTGGAAAAATGTTATTATTCAATTGAAGAATATTTAACAGATGGTAGTTTACTAGATGCTGACGGGTCAAGTGTGTCGAGTTTAGGTTGATACAGCTTCTTCCATGTGTGTGCTATCTTGAATTGTGTATGTGTCTTGTATGACATGATGTATGTATGTAAAATTGTCATTAGCTTTAAGTATTTTTATTTCATAAACACCATTTTTATTATTTTAACTGACTCTTATCCTTTATATAATAAATTTTAACTCTTTTAGGTTAGTTAGATAAGCACTTACTCTTTGACATGTCCTACAACCTGTTTTTGGGTTTATTTTTGCATATAATTTAGTTGTGTGATCTATTATCAACCGAGTATATCTGTAATTCTTTTTGGGACAAATAAAGATTTTGATTGATTGATTGATTATCTCGTAAACCACAATTTTTTTTAAAAATCGCTCGAACCCGTCGATTTTGTTTTTCGATCGCGCATATTCTGACATAAAATGTAGATATACACGGTGTTCCAAATTAGAGTGACAGACAAAATATTTTTTTATTAAATGGAATATTATTGCATATTTGGATTTTGCGGAGAATTCTAGACATATTTCATGAATAATGTCCTATACCTATCTCCAACTGTTTTTGAAATATTGACAGTTGAAAATCGACCATTTACCAAGTTTGACAGCCTGTGAAATCTAAACGGCTAAAGATAGAGCAAAATGGTTTGCACTTTCCTATCTTGGTTTTTCATAAGCTATCGTTTGACACTAACTTTATATTTTACCAGAGGTTAAGAAATATCGGTTAAATTTAACCTCTGGTTAAACCTAAAGTTAGTGTCAAACGATAGCTTATGAAAAACCAAGATAGGAAAGTGCAAACCATTTTGCTCTATCTTTAGCCGTTTAGATTTCATAGGCTATCAAACTTGGTAAATGGTCGATTTTCAACTGTCAATATTTCAAAAACAGTTGGAGATAGGTATAGGACATTATTCATAAAATATGTCTAGAATTCTTCGCAAAATCCAAATATGCAATAATATACAGGAGGTTCCATTTAATAAAAAAATATTTTTTCTGTCACTCTAATTTGGAACACCCTGTATATCTACATTTTATGTCAGAATATGCGCGATCGAAAAACAAAATCGACGGGTTCGAGCGATTTTTAAAAAAATTTGTGGTTTACGAGATAATGAATTTGTTCCATATTTTAGCCCATCACTGAATGTTCCTGGCCCTTGAAATAAGCAAGTATTTTTTTTCAAATTCCAAAAAATATTTTAAGAAAATTTGCTATGGCTTGTCTTAAATTAGTGTCCAAAAAAGCTAAAAATATCTGAATAATGGGCCAGGGCGGATATATTAATAACAAAACAACACCCAGTATCTAAAAAACAATGCATTTCCAGACCCATGTTTATACGGACTTTTTTTCATGAAATAAGGTCACCAGTAAGCACTTAACTAAAAAATAATCATTCTATGTAGAAATGTATTACATCAGAAGAAGAAAATTCTTCGTTGGTTTGTAAAAGTATGAATATCACAAAGTTTCGGAAAACAACAAATATTTTTTGGCTGTAATAAACTCCTACACAAAATGGTGTAGTGATTATAAGACATCAATAGAAATGTAACCAAGGCAACCAATGTTAAGTTGCCTCGTCATTTAATACATTAATTGGCCAAAATAAAAAAAAAAAACAAGCGTATCTCGAAAAACATGACCGATATCAAAAATTTGACAAACTTGTTTTTTCTAATTAACTAAACAATTAAACTGATGCATAAAACAAAAAGTTCGATTCACCCATAAAAATTCTCGGTCCCATTGAATTTTCGAATTTTTTGCAGTGCCTTATTCCAACCCCTGTATAATACAGTTCCTACCAAAATGAAATATTTCCGATAAAGTAACTTTGTCTTAATAAAATTTTCAACAACATAATTCAAACCGAATCTCGATATCTTTTTTCGTTCAAAACATGACGTAATAAATGTTTGAAAAATACAATATCCTTATTATTATGTCCCGTAGTTTAGTAAAAAATTGTTTAAAAACAAATTTTTTATTTATATAAACTATAAACAAAAAAAATGGAACTAAATTAAATAATACCAGACCTGGAAATTAATCTTGACAAAAGTAATTCTAACAATCTTTTTTATTCATTTCATAAAATAAATTAACACAGATAAATCCCAGGACAAGCTCTTTTATTATATTAATTGTAAAATGTAATAAATTGATGGGTATGATTTAATTTAATGTTTCTTTTTAGAGCAATCTTGTTTTTTTTACTTCAGGGTTTTCGCTCTTGTTACAAAACGTCAGGACTCATACCTACACTTTGTTTTACATATTCTGAGAATTTAACGAGTAATCTGTATTGCCTCAATAAGTAAAAAATATTAAATTTTCCTCTTGAAATGCGGAATTTAAAAAATTGCTTATTTTTTAGTCCACCTTAAAAATCCAATTTAAAAAAACTGTATGATTTCTTAGACATGCAGGGAATAATTTATATTTCCATAATTCAGGTAAAAATATCTAATTTTTCCCTTGAAATGCGATGTTATTAAATTTTTTCTTTAGTTAGGATTCAACGAAAGAATAAATGAAGATCTGATAGAGATGTTAACGACGATAGGCCAAACGACATACATTTTCGTCTATTTAGTGATTTTTTAATTGATTACATACTTACCTACATACTTATAATTCAATTTCGTGTCAACCAACTATTACATATTGATGTATATCCTACTTCATACCTAAATTGTATAGATGTATTTGATATTTTCTATCGTTACATTTTCATAATAATTTACTAAAAAATTCCATTTTATTTCACCTAAATTAATTTATTGGGTACCTACCTATTTACAGACGTATTATTATACGTCTTTTAAAAATCGGTTTTGTATTTAAATAATTAATGTTTCATATGTTCATAATAATTATTACATACGTAAAAGAGATATATTTTATTTTCTAATTCAAACGTTTTCGTTATAAAACCATAAACCCAACCATAGTTAGGTTTATGATGAAACGCATTAAATCATAAATATTCCCCAAACTCACATTTGTTTTCAGACAACCGGCAATAATGCAGGATTATACCGTCGAATTGCGCGCCATCTCATACCGAGTAGCAAAAGTAAGCGAGCCGAAATCGAGCTTTGGACGCTCGCTTGGGCAAGCGAGAGTCCAAATACAATACGTTTTTATACCGTTTAACTGAGCGTCTATTCGGAGTAGTTAGGTTTATGATAGTACACATAATAATGTATGTACAGAGTTTTCAGAGAGATTTTCTGTTGGAGATAGAAAAAAATTTAAATGCATGAGTTGTAAGGTTTTACCTGAACCGCCAGAAAGTGAAATAAATATAAACAAAATATGATCAGAAAGTTATGTAAAATTCCTAACTTCAGTTTTTTAAATGTATATTTTAAATTTTATTGAAAGATCTTTTTCTTATGATTTCAAAAATAGATAGCTCGTCTATATTTGCGTGAACTGTTTTTGAATTATTTTGGATTAGCCACTGCAACCGCCTGCACACAAAATGCATAGGAGGCCTTGGAGACAATTATTGCTGGACATAGTTTGTTAGAATAGAGAACTGTCAGATTTCGCTTATCTTATCTAAAATGGGTTATTCAACTGAAGAAAAATTGGATATTAATCGCCTATTTTATATTCATGGTAGAAATGCAGCTGAAGCTCGATGACAATACCTTATTGCATATCTGGAAAGGCCCACACCATAAGTTAGCACATAAGATATACAGCAGGACATTTTGAGTTGAGACATAGTCTTGAACGAAAGAAAAGAGTATTTCCAAGGAATCTCGATGAAGATTTGGATCCTCACAAAATACAAGAAGTAAAAACTCAAGGTTGCAATAGTATAAATGTTTGGTGCGGTTTATTTGCTAACAAGACTATTGATCTGCTCTTTTTCCGTGCTAGTTTAACGGGTGACAGATATCATCATTTACTGGACCATGAAATAGACGATCTGTTAGAGACACTACCTCTTGGGTAAATCTATTTTGCTGATCAGTAGAGGCTGCTAATCTGATTGTAATTGTACAGAAACGAATAACTTATTCAAGTGGGGTCACTCAACAGAGATGCGGTCAACCCAATAAAACATTTTTACAGTATAACGGCCTCTGACCGCCCCTACCTGCCGCCCCAATTTGGAAAAATTGAAATATACAGCTGATTTTTAGGCAGATTTGATGCGGTCACTTATCAGGGGTGCGGTCAACACAGAATAACATTATTACACCATAACGGCGTCTGACCGATCCCACCTGCCGTCCCAATACCCAATATTGAAATATACAACTGATTTTTAGGCAGATTTCATGCGGTTACTCATCAGGGGTGCGGTCAATACAGAATAACATTGTTACATCTTAACCGCGTTTAACCGCCTCCACCTGCCGTCCCATTATTGAAAAATTGAAATATACAACTGATTTTTAGGCAGATTTCATGCGGTCACTCATCAGGGGTGCGGTCAACAC
>JAEQML010064641.1:0-21854 GCA_016904865.1 Pissodes strobi | reverse complement strand
TATTATTATTATTATTATTATTATTATTATTATTATTATTATTATTGTTATTATTATTAGTTATTAGTCGTATTATTATTCGGTTGTTATTACCATAATATTTTAAGTTTCTCTAACATTATAACCATAGTATAATTTAGTTTTAACTTATTTAAACCTGTTCCGACACGTTACACTCAATTTTAATAGATTTGGTTAGTTTGGGTGAGTCGTCCAATCAATGATACGAAAACTCCGTAACGTGAGACCAAAACATAAAACGTGTCGTGACGTTGCCTTGAAAAATCACTATCATGAAACAAACAAGTATAGTAAAAATGAGGTTCCGAAGTAATATATTATTATATATTTTTAAATAAATTTTAGGTAATTCTACTATTATCTATCTTTGAAACGATCAAAGCTACAAAGTTGATTAAATTAGAAAAAAAGTTGCCATTATTGATACCTTTTCTAGATCGATTTGCAGTGTTGTTAAATTCTTGTTAGTTTCTGATATAGCAACAGTGGTATCACCTGTATAGCATTTTCCTGCAAATGTCCTCGTAAGAAAACATTTTTACAACTTTGCTCAGTTTCACTTCATTTTTCACCCGGCCGGCAGTCAGTAGGTCTTTCTGTACGTGTCCATACAATCTCATGAATATATCTCTGTTAAACGCCTGACTAGAGGAAGTCAGACTTTGCTACGCGAATCGATCGGACTCTTACGCAACGCATCGCTCATCTCCAGTTATCAAGTGATATAAAAGAATGTGGCTGAATTGCCAGAATTGCATCATAAGATTTACCGCTGCGTGGACTTAATAGTTTGTTTATACTATGTTATAATTTTAATAAGCTTGAATATGTAATATTATTGGGATCGCTTATTTGAGGAACCCCACATGTCAATAAATTTGACATTTCGACTTTTTAGCTTAACATGTTCTTCTATAATAGACGAAATCTTTTAAAGAGAAATCCCACATGTCCAACCCATCTAACGCTTTCAGCGCTAGTTTAAAGTATGTATTTATTTGAGAAGCCCCACAAGTCTCGGACATGTGGTATGTCTCGAACAAACGGCTCCTAATGCCTACGTGATGAATAACAATGCGTTGCGTATGTTTACTGTTGTCGTGCGAGGATGATCTTCCTGTTAAAATTGTTTCTAAAAAACGCAAAAAGGGACTAAAACAAGTTATTTATAAAAATTAAGTGATTAAAAGTACACGAGTGAAGGGCAAGGAATAGCTGAATTACAGAGGCGTCAGGGTAAATGATCGGACAACGGGTGAAGCATGCCGGTAAGATAAATTATTTTGTTTTTATTAATCAAAATATCAGTTAAGTACGTTTTTTACTTTTAGGTGTAAGGCACGCTGTTTTCCGAAATTCCATCAAACATTGAACATTTTTCTGACGGATGCCGTGGTCAGAATAAGAACCATTTAGTTATCAGAATGTGCTTAGGCCTTGCATACCTCGGACGATTTCAAAGTGTGAACTAGTATTTCCCCATAAGGGGAGATTTGTACATGCCATGTGACAGGGATTTTGCCATCATAAAGAAGAAAATTAATAAAAATTACAGGATTTTCCTAGCAAATGTTTCGTTGATTGTTTGTTCAAGCACTAAAAACAAATTTTTGGTATACCTAGTGGATGAAGAGAATACGTTGGTCAAATACATTATAATATGATGACCATGTCCGACATTTAAGTCTTATGTGAAAAAATCTGTCAAAATCTCGATTTTTCCTGACAAAATGACGTCCTTATTTCAATCCCTTGCCCACTTGCAATGCTCAAGCTTTTGCTTTTCCGAAGCCAGGTACTATTAGTTAATAATTTAGTTAACACGGCTTTCGTGAAAATATGGACAACAGACCCCTTTTATTTCTGTTCTGGAAAATCGAATTTTCCATATTTTATCCCTTACTCGTGCATTTCCCTACATTTTACTCAACATTGATGTACTTCTCAACCCTATTCGAGGCTTGTATGCAAAGATGTAGCACCTAAATCTGTCACTCTCTGACGGTCTATAATAGGGGGGATCGGGGGAATGGTGGCCCCCTAAGCTGTATTTAATTTTTTCCTTTTATTTTTCTCTAAATAATTTCCAAAATCATTAAAATAGTTAATCTTCCATGTAAAGGTTTATCCAAAACTAAATAAAAAATAAAACTTGTTTTACAGGAAAAAAAGAAATCCCTACATGGCTATTATTACCCCAACTAGTTGGGGTAATGGCGACATACGGCCACTATTACTCCAATGAACAGATGAAAGCTTTCTAAGCACAGTAATCACATGTATAATACCTATGTTTTTCGGTATCGGTACATGCTTCATGAGCCCAATTCCCACACGAATTACATTTAAACCATACCTCCACATGTTTACCGAATTCCCCGCATACTAAACATATGTCAGTTTCATTCGCATCTTGGTCCTTGTATTCGTCATCATTGTCCTCGTCTTCTGAACTTATTTCCCTGTAAGTTTTCGTATTCTTTCCTCTAAGTAACTTTACTCTATTCTCAACTTCATGGTTTCTTTGTGATTGTCAATGACGTCGTGGAAAAAACTTTTCTTTTATAGCTCTGTTTCGCAATCGGTTCCATATGTTTTTGCTAAGCTATTAATTTTTTAACAGCCTTTTCTTGGAGAACGTCTCTGTTTGAGGTGACGTAATTATTATGGAATGCTGTTGTCCTACTCCCACTAATTTTGGATTTTGATGGTCCCGGCAACGATGAAATTTCGCGGAATGATTTTTCAATGTCTGAATATTGGGCTTCTGATGTCTCTATTATTTCCAAATCTTTCTCGCGTGCTGGGGGTTGATTCGACTGAGCATCTGGAACTATCTCCCTTTCGGGAGAACAAAAACGTCATTGATATGACCGTTCGCAAGACCATCACAACCATCAGTGCTATTGGTTCTTTGAAGTGCAGCTGGCTCAAAGTCTTCCGCAGTAAAAACATCTGGAATATAGGGACAGATTCCTGTTATATGAAACCCTTTTATAGCTTTTTCTGGAGTAGCTACCCTGATAAATGCATTATTAAAAAGCTCTGCAACTTCAAAAGGTGTAATTTTCTCATGCGGGTGATTTTTAAAATATTTACTATATTCTAAATTAAACGCAGTCTTCAGCGGGCCATAAAAGTGAAATCAAGTAGCTGGATCTAATTTGACGTGTGTGGAGAAATAGTCAAAAGAATAACACCGTTGACTTTGCAAAATTCATAAGCTTGTAGTTTAGAGTGAGTCGAATGGTTATCCATTATAAGGCCAACCGGATCCTCATAGCTCGCTCTGACAAATTTCTAAAAATGTTCTAAATACTGCAGGAGGAGGTCCTCCGTGATCCACCCTTTGTGAGAACAAGTATAGAGAGCTCCTGCTGGACCCCCTTTTTGGAGTTGCGGATTCATCCTTTTTCGCGCATAAATGAACATAAGTTCCGGTTGCGCTGAAAGCGCAGACCACTGTAATGTTTCGTCCTCTTTCCCAGCTTGTGGCAAATCCAACTTGTTTTAGCACCTTCTTGGCTAAAATTTTTCCTGGTGTCTGAACTGTAGAGACTCCTGTCTCATCAGTATTGAAAATTCTATGGGCCTTGAAATTATATTTTGCTTGCACTTGTTCTTTATTATTGAAAAATATGGCAACTTCTTCCTTACTAAAAGCTGTTATTCGCTTTATTGATATTGCTTCCAGTTTACGGAGATCAATTAAGGGATTTCTTTTCATGAATCCCCACAGCAAATTATCACCGGTGCTTTTTGAATCCTTATTAAAAGGACAAGGCAGGTGACTTTTTACAGCATATTGATATGCACATTTTTTTATTTCTTGCCTGGAAATTCCGTAGAAAAGTTTTGAAAGATAAATAACATGCTGGGCCAAACAATTTTCTTGATCTACTGAAAATACCGGTTTGCGCCCTAGAGAGGGCCCAACATCGCTGTTATATTTCAATCGCTTTTGCAGGGTACTTGTGGGAATGTTGAAAGCTCTGGATACCTCCCTAACACTCCTACCGTTCCTAACGGCAGTGATGGCTGCCTTTAGCTGGTCACATTTCAAAGACCCTATTTCGATTTGCCTGCGATAGGTTCTTGGCATCTGAAAGGAATAATTCAATACTGGGGTAATGGTGGTCGGCTCCCATTATCCCATAGTGGCTGACCACGATTACCCCAGAAAACACATGTTTTAACAATAATGAAAAAAAAAAAACAAATTGCTTCTTACGATTGTTTTCTGCAAAGTCTATTAAAAACAAAAGAATGAATTTCAAACCTGTCAATTCAAACTTTCCTTATATACTACGACACAAAAACTGAAATGTTATGTTGGCCGCCTTAATTCGACGAATCGCCGACCTTTTTTTGGTCTACTAGTCAAGCTACCCATAAGGAGATGGCGCAACTGTGTTCTGTTGTGAAATAAAAATTATACCGAGATATTTAGGAGCATTATAAGATTCTTTACACAAATAGTGCACTACATAAAAATCGGCCTTTCCTATTGGTCGATCTGCACAAACAAACATGCTTTGGGGGCTAACTTAACTTAACAAAAGGAAACTAACCAGGTGCTAACCCAAACTAACCTAAGACATACCCAAAATCAAGAAAAAAAACTGTTTAGAAACATAATCTTAAGCAACAGGGTTTGAACCCGGGCCGTCTAGGTGAGACCCAGTTGTCTAAACCTCTACACCAGGAGAGCTCTTGACAGAAACCGATTGCATCACGAACACATATTGTAATACGAGATGGATCGACCAATAGGAGAGGTCGATTTTTACATAGTGCACTATTTGTGTAAAGGATCTTAGAATGCTATATAGGATGGCTCCTATTACCCCGGAGTCCACCATTCCCCCGGTCTCCCCTAAAAATCACATACTTCAAAAGTTTTCTTTGCTTACCTATCGTTACGTATTTAATAGAACCAAGATCGCTTAAATAATACTTCGAATAATACCTATACAGCGCATACACAAGCATATTTTTTAAACCCTAAATCGTGGTGGAGAAAAATACCCCTCGATCGTAAAAGAACAAAACTGTAGGAAAATTGATAAAATAAATAATCTTGCTTGAAACTTTTTCTCGAAAGTTTTGTGAAATGAATGTCAATTATTTCCATGTCATGCAACAGCCGCTCAAGATAGGGTTTAACGTATTCGATTTTTTTTAAAAATTAATATCACTTATTACAATTATTTCATATTTATTTACGAGGAAAGGCTAAGTTATAGGCTTATTCAACTGGTTCCTGTTTCCAAAAAAAATTCTATGTTTAACTTCTAATATACCCTCGTAAAAAAAAATCTTGATGTTTCTATTCAGAGCTATGCTGAAGCCAAGAAATGGTGTTTTCTAAAGGAACTGGGAAGCATCCGCTTTTATTAAGATCAAAGGCATTATTTCAACTTTGTCTAGCAAGTCTACATTGTCTGGATGGTTTGCGTTTGCGTCTAACCACTAATATTCAGGAAAAGCGTATCTTGAGATTAAATGAACTGAAACATTTTCAAAAGAAGTAGAATTCCGGAACAACTTTTCTGTGTCGTGAAGAACAATATCCCGTATATACTAATAAAAACCGTGCTAGAATGTACTCATTCTTCTCATCGTTTATCGGCAGACAACATGTTACATGAATAAAATAGTAGGCTTTAGAATAGAAACAAGTTTGTATATGAGGAGGATCACAGAAAACTAATAATAAAAATCAAAGTATCTGTTTAACTTTTAATTTAATATTCATTGATTTCTCATTTAGAAATTAATCTTCACTTTTTGTTTTATGTCAAAAACAAAACGAACGAATACCTTCACATAACATTACTGATTAGGTGGTGTATGAATAAAAATTAAATCCTTAGTTTAAATTAATTTTTGGTGAAATTGTATTTAATTAAATTGTAGTTCACCAGATTGAAAATAAAAGACTTTCAGGTAGTATAAAGATAAGAACATTTTATCATGATTAATTTATATCGTACAAAAATAAAATTATTTAAAAAATCATAATGCAAAAGCTTTTAGTTATAACTTGTATTTTGACTTAATATTGTGCGATTTAATGAAAAACGACTTTTTCTAAACAACTAAACTTAATGCCAATGACTTTATAACACATTCTTATCATAGCTACTATGCAAACGTGTTAAGCAATTAATGTAACATGGTTACGCTATTAAAGTAAATTACCATAAGTTCGAAAAAAAATGGTGCATATAGTACAAAGTACTTGCAATGCTATGCCACTTATATTTAACATAAGCAAATTAAGAAATTGTTAATGAAATTTTTCGTTTTTGGGTAAAGCATAATCTTGTAAAACCTCGATATATTCATTGGTAAGTTGAGAAATGTTATGGTGCCGTTGTTTCATTTAAATGCCAGTGATTTCGGACATTATACCTACTCTAAAAGTTGAAAAGAGAGACCAGTAAGAATATTAATTTTTAGGCACGTCTGTTCATTTTCCAGTGCTTCAATTTGTCTGAACAAAAAGTGTTTCAATTAATGCATATTCCATTTATTTCATTTGCATGTTGTAAATGTCTCCTAAGATCTTGACATCTATCCAATGCAATGTCTGTTTTTCCCGATCTCCGTAAATATGGGACATTCGGCGAAAACTTAAATCTTGACTGTGCAACACGTTTTTCCTATTAAAGTTAGCAAGTAAATATTTTATTTAAAAACAAACCTATCACCGGACAGTCGTGTTACAAAGCCCGGCTCCGGTAGTGGAGAGCGCCACCAGTTTTTCCCAACTAAATTGAAAAAGCTCCGCTGGTGTTGTACGGGGTTACTAGGTCCGCTTATCAAACAAATAATTCAAACTATAACTTAATAAGAAAACACAATCTATAATTTAAGGAACAATCTATTTACTACTAAGTCCTTTTTTTTAACACCGCAACAATACTACAGTGAGAATTTTGCCGACAAATAATTTTATTTATAAGAATATTTTAGATGAATAAATAAATAAATATGTATTAAGTATTAGAGAATATTGTTGAAATTGTCGTATCCAACAGACGAAGGAATGTCAAAGACTATTAAGTAAGTAATAATAATGGTACAATATGATGATTGCACGGATACCAATTCTGTTGTTAACACTCGGTACTGTATGCCTTAACACTAAATGCTCTAAACACTACAATCCGAAGTGATCACTAGTAGCGGCACCAATTAAAAATGTAGCAATAATAGTAGGTAGTGAAAAATGGCCACAATAATTAAATCGATTGACTCGATAAATGAATAAAAAAAATAATATTATTGAAAACGGTCTTAAAGCTCGGCTACTAATGCTTGAATCATATCAAAAAAAGGAAAATTAAGAGCGATTACATCAATCGGTCAGAAAAATAAATGAATAATGAAAATCGGCTCTTTTAAGGCACAATCTATAGTGCAAATAAGTGATTAAACACAAAAAATTAAAATAATACTGCTTCTGTACGATACCCTCATTAGATCGGAATCATCAAGCTCAGTTGTGGAGGCAGGAAGTACCTCTGGTGGAGGCGCCGGGCACCTGTAGTAAATCCCAGGTACTGCTACTCGATCGCCCCGAAGGTAAAACTAGCAGAGAACTAGTAGCCCGGTGATAAAATTGCAGCGGGGTAGCCCGAAGATAGGACTGGTCCGGAGATAGGACCGGCGCGGAGATAGGACTTGTAGCCAGGTGATAGAACTGCCGGAGATAGGAACCTGTAATAACCCAATACGCATTAGACAAAGCCCCTTATTTTAAGAAAAAAGCAAATGGTGGACAATCTACAAAAAAAAGAAGGCAATTAAATTGTTAATTTAGACAAAAAACTGTAGCGATAATTACCTTGCTCGCGTCTGACGGTTGCTGGAGATTCGACGGTCTCGCTTTTGTTAAGATGAGCTCGAAAGCCTCTGGAAATAACGGAAAAGGCCTTTAACATCGTGACGTGCACGTGCTTCACAAGTAATTGAAAAAAAAATAATTCCAGAAAAAATGCTTACTTAGTGCAATAGTTAAATCTCGAAAAGTCGGTCGTGTCAAAACACAAACAGAAACCCACAATATCCATAAAGAAGGATAGTATAAAAATACGATACTAAATGTTAAGTCAGTATGACTACACTAAAGCAAAAAGCTTCTCTTCTCACCGATGGGTATTTCTAGAAGAACCCTCTCTTCGCTTCAGTCAATTTGCCTTGCCACTATCACCAGATTAAAAAAAAAGAAAGTCGAATCAATAAGAAGTGATGAGTTGAAAATGCCAAGGGATTCGATACGAGGAATAATTCTAAGATAGTAAACGACTTAGTTCTCGTTTCTGATGGTGGTAAAACGACGGCGGGAGCCACAAATAATGAGCTGAAATTAAATTGTTCAAGAAATACTAGAGAATATTCCACAACAAAACGATAAACTTTTAAAAATTTAAATCGACAGCAGCAATTATGGGAAATAGCACATTCCTACTACCCAATGCTACCAACCGCAGCAACCGAATATTGCTAGGATTGCAGTATGCCGCGTGGAAAGATAAATATAAATATCTGAAACCAGACAACGCCGTAGGTCCCAAAAGGTTTTATCAGAAGTTCTCAAAAGTTATGAAATATTTAAACCGAGAATAAAATATGAATTTGATGGATCTAATGAAGCTTAAAGCAGGTTTGATTAACACAATTCTTAATAATATAGAATGGTTTGCTGGCCGTTCTACGATAATGTAATATAAATTAGGCAAAATTATACTAATAACATAATATCCTATTGTAGTACAAAGTGCATGAGGCTACATAAGAGAAAGGGATGAGCAAAATAGCTACTCAAGGCCACAACAGTGTTATAAAAGCTAATACAAATATAGCGTTAAGCCGTTAACCTATATTTAGAATAAAATTAATTTACATTCATAAATGCGGCAACTTTAAGCTTATTGACGGCAAATCGAATCAATAAATTTAGAATTAATTAACCGAAGAGTATTGACCTCTTTTCAATAATTCTTATCGCAAAATACAGCATATAAAATGAAATTTAAAAATATTTTACAGTGGCCAAACCGGACTGTTACATTAATTGCTTATATAGCATGTGCCTAATTGATGGATATTGTGCATTTTTTAAATTTAACTAGTCTTCAGCGAAGCTGTAAAGAGTCGAGATTAAAAAATTCACAATTCTTCATATTTCTATCATATTAATGCACTTATCCCCTTTTTTATATATTGTACGCCACTTTTGCTCCACTGCATTTTTAACCATGTTTATTTACCGCAAATGTGTCAAAGTAGATTTCATGACTCGCTAATACGTAGAGAGAGAAAAAAACGTCACATGTAAATTTTCAATACTAGATTTTTTAATTATGAAATATTTGTAATATTTGTTTAATTTTATTAATTATTTATTATTTATTATTAATCATTAATTATAATTTCTAATTTATAATTTATTATTTATTATTTATTCTTTTTTATTTATTATGTATTATTTATTATTTATTACTTATTATTTATTATTTATTATTTATTATTTATTATTTATTATTTATTATTTATTATTTATTATTTATTATCATATTGTAAATGATTAATTTTTAGTAACACGTTTACTTCGCCAATACACCTTCGCCAGTATAGTTATCATAATTACATAACGCCATGTGTCGACTCTGCTCTTGTACAATAACTATATCTACGCCTTATTTCTAATCTATCTATATAATCCGTATTATATAACACCGATTCGATTCTACGGCTGCGCCATTCGTTTTCCAGGGTTGTCACGTCCTCGCCTATTTGAACGTCGCACGTCGCCTCTCCAAAATTTGCTTGTTACATTCGGCCATCCTGCAACAATTAATGCCCTCATTAATTTAACTCGCCAGTAAATCAACCAGATCTTATTGATCTGTGCATTGGCCATAACACCAAATCGCCTACCCTAAGGGTTTCGCCTGCGGTTGCAACCTTATGCCTTTTATCATTCATCATTTATCAGTCACCTTTATATTACGCCTTTGTCACGTTCTCACTCGCCGTTTGCTATCTCAATAAGAAGTTTGGACCTTAAATCGCCCTAGCTCTCGCCTTTCGCCAACAGAGCATTCCTCATTTGCACCTCGCCAGTTAAACTCACTTGCATGCAACTTTCAACCTGACCATTCGCCCTTTGTACCTCTCCAGTCAGACTCACTTGCATGCACCTTTCAACCTAACCTTTCGCCCTCGGTGTTTTACACCTCGCCTCGCCAAAAAGTCAGCAAACGCCTTGCTCGTAAACGCCAGCCCGCGCCAGCAGTTGGAAATAGTACGCCTTGGGTACCCAAAATTCGCCAAACGCCTCTCTCGATTTGAAAATCGCCTCAGAAGACCGCAAGTCTTCGTCGCCTTCGCCTGCGCATGATCCTGGACTTCCTTGCCCCTCCGATTCCACAATATCGGTTGATGGATACCGATATCTGTCAAAAGAGGAAAGAAAGCCAGTATACAAGTCGCCAGGGGAAGAGCAACCAAATACCCTCGCATTCGCCTGTAGATCGAGAGGTAGACCGTCAATCAGACACGAAAGCGCCTTTGCGCCTGAAAGCCCACACCTTTCGATCAACGCCATTTTATCATGATAATAATGAGTCATGGTTTCGCCGTCCAATTTAACCCTCGCTATCATCTCCTTGAGCAGCTGAGCAAAGTCATGCACTCTACGAAACGCCTTCCTAAGAGCCGCCTTCCAGTCTTCCCATGAGAGATCATATTCATAGAGCCGATTAAACCAGCACCTTGCTGTGCCTTGTAATTTCGCCTGCATAAAATACGCTCTCTCATAGTTCGACCATTCATGAATATCGCCCAACTGATCAATTTTGCTCAACCACCTGACTACGTTACAGTCCTGGCTGTCAGGATCGAAAGGGTCAATAATGTCGCCGCCTGCCCTTGCCCTTGACCCCATACAGCCCGAACTGCAAGCGGAGTCCGCCCTATCGCTACAAGTATGCTCTACTACCGCCTGAGGAACGCGCTTACCTGATTCTTCGCCCTTCTTGTTGCCCTTGGTACCGCCAGTACCCAACGGCCGCCCTTTGTTTCGTCGCCTTTACCATTTCGGCCGCCTTTTGCTTCGCCGCCCTTGCCATTTCGGCCGCCACATTCTGCTGGATACTAGTTGCCAAACCGCCTTTCATCAGCTTATGTCCCATGGAGACTGTTTCGTCTTCCATCGCCGAATCGCCTTCGCCGTGGTCACCATCGCTCAATCCCAACTCGTAATCGAGCTCTAACTCGTCACTTCTGCCTTCCTCCATAGGAAATCACTTGAAAACGCCTTTTAAACACCAATGCCAATAAACACAGTTAAAATTGTTGTTTATTATCGTGAATATATGAAAAATCGCCAAATGTCAATCCACTGTCAAGGATAGCAACAAACGCCCGCCAATTGTTAAGAGTTTTTTGTGATATCGCCTCACACAAAGAAAAGAAGAAAATGCCAATGCGATTTAACTCGCCGAAATCGCGTATTTGACCGTTCTCCACAACAAATAATACAATACGTAGGTTATCCCGACCTCTGATCTGTAAACGATTAATTTTTAGTAACACGTTTATTTCACCAACACACCTTCGCCAGTACAGTTATCATAAGTTCATAACGCCATGAGTCGACTCTGCTATCGTACAATAACTATATCTACGCCTTATTTCTAATCTATCTATATACTCCGTATTATATAACACCGATTCGATTCTACAGCTGCGCCATTCGTTTTCCAGGTTTGTCATGTCCTCGCCTATTTGAACGTCACACGTCGCCTCTCCAAAATTTGCTTGTTACAATATATTATTTTCCATTATTACCTGTTACTCTACATGCCTACTTTATTTAACCTTTTCCAAGCGTTTGTTAATGTAATTCAAAAACTGCTCGGTAGTTTTTTTTGTGATAATGATGTTTTATTCACATCAAAAATTCAGACGATTTGATGCATTCATGTTGATCTCCTTTATATAAATTGATGTTTAAATCGTAACTTAAATCCTTAAGTCCAGTTCTACAGTTATAACGAATTTTAAATCATGAGAAGTTAATTGAAAATTCCATTTCTGCATAGTTTAATATTGATATACCGTAGCTCTGCTCATACCTCCAAAGAAGTGAAACTGGCGTTGTGAAAATGAAGAAATAGACTTTTGCACTTTATAGCAGTTCATTAAGAAATATATTTAATGAGCTCACTTATTAGAGCAAAAATGAAATTAAGTAAAAATTATTTCAAAAAGTCCTTGCTTTACGATTAAAATAATATATCAACTTCAAAAATTTATTTGACCAAATAATAGCTAACTGTTATAACCGTTATATTTATATTAACTAGCCGTTATATTTATATTAACTAGTAAAGCGAAAGAAAATTTTCAACTGAAAGTATTTATAAAAAATATATAATAATATATATAATTTTAAAAATGTGTTCGCGAAACTAGGAAAAATGCCAAACTATTCCATTAGCAACCACGAAAAACTGACTTTATTGCAGGAGGTAACGAAATCATTTATCCAAAATGTCATTTAATAGTTTTTTTTACAGAAAAAATTTGATATTTGGGTCGAAGATATTGTTCAAAAAATATACAAACTGTATACGCTTCCTTGTTATATCTGTATCCCCTTAGAAAATATTGTATTTTAATTATTTCCATGCATGTTAAAATTTTGATTTTAATCCTGTAGACTGGTTCTACAGTTATAATGGATTTTAAATGTATGAGATGCGAATTGTAAATTCCATTCCTACATCAGTTTAACATTGGTATATCGTAAGTCGTAGGTTTGTTACTTATTAAATAATAAAATAAAATTGTGCGTGAAGTCCACGCTCGATGGAAGTGAAACCTTCCTTAACAGCTATAGATACGGTTAAATTATTAGAATTATTAGTATGATTTTAACAAGAGATAATAATTGAGAAAGGGTGCGGGTATAATATGAAATGAAAAACCAAACAATTTAAACTTAATGTATTCAAATGTATTTTACAAGGAATTCGTTATTGAATTTGACAAAAACAACTTTAAAACTAAATGAAAAAACATATTTAGCCACCGACAGGAATGAAACGTGGACCGGGCCACCCGTATCACAAGCACGAGCTCTGACCACTGCACCACCAGACCGGTTGACAGTACCTAAATCATTGGACCGTAAAGACATGGGTAATTCTGATACGCGGTAAAAGTGCAGCATCCCCTGACCATCAGAACACCAATTGCAGAACCGCATTACTACTATACCGTTTAGGTAGAATTTGTGAATATGCCTCACTAATAGATACGTAGCTGCTATATAGGCAACGCTGCATATCCATTTCTTCTGCTGCGGGCCGTCTCCCAATCAAGTGTGTGCTTATTCCTGCTCCTGTCGTCGTTGACGCACTCGTTGAACAGCCCAGCCCTCATGTGATTTTAAATTTTGGTAACCCTCAAAAATTATCGCACCTTCAGTAAGGAAGTTTGACTTCAAAAATCAAATTATATTGAAAGGCTTTTAAACAGATTTGGCTTTATATCAAAATGATATGATATTCTCTTCAACTTCAAAAATGCTCTGCTCATACCTCCAGTGAATGAAAAAGATATTGTGCAAATGATGCAATAAACTGTTTGCTATCAGATGATGAGGAAAACTATTTAACAAGGTCACTTATTAGATGAAAAATTAAATTATGTTGAAATGATTTTAAAAAGATCTTGCTTTATAATCAAAATCATATGATATTCTCTTCAACTTCAAAAATTTACTGAAAATTAAATGTAAATTGTTACTTTCTCTGCAATTTATTTGACAAAATAGCTAACCACTGATATAACGTTTATATTTATATGAAGTGGTAAAACTGCAGAAATTTTCCGACTGGTAGGAAAAATATAATTATAATTAAAAATATAAATAATGTAAATAATATAATAATTTTAAAATTGTGATCTCAAACTCGGAAAAATATTAAAGGAAGCCATTTCCAACCACAGAAAACTAACTATATACTCGCTCGAGTAAATTAAGTTCTCGAATTTGGGATGAAGGATTCATGTTACATACAAATAGCGAGACAGAAACACAATGAAATTAAGCACAAATAAAAAGCTTTGAGTGAATAAAGCCTCCGGAATCTTACTTTGGTGCAATGTAACTTGCAGCCTCGGGATTTTTTGTTTTAAATTGTCAGTGTAATAGCTAAAAGCATACTCTTGGCTTAGCTTTAAATTTAATTTCAGCTTTCAGTTGAAAACAAAATAGACAAATTTAACAAATATTTTCATCACTACCTATGATACAGCTCAGTCGGTTTAAAATTGGACAGGTAAATTAGAATAGCATAAATTGTAATATAATTGAATTGAGGCGCATTTATTGAATGAAGTTGTAATTGTTTTTAATATTTGATGAATTTCTGTATTACAGTTCCTACTACATAATAGAGTTCTAAAAGGTCGCGTCACGACAGGTTTTAAAATTCCCTCTTTCTCTATCTCTCTACCTTTCTATCCCTCTATCTATCTATCTCCCCATCTCTCTATCTCTCTATCTCTATATCTCTCTATCTCTGTATCTCTCTATCTCTATATATCCCTATCTCTCTATCTCTATATCTCTCTATCTCACTATCTCTCTATCTTTTTATATCTCTATCTCTATCACTCTATCTCTATCTTTCTCTATCTCTAGCTCTATCTCTATCTGTCTCTCTATCTTTCTATCTATCTATTTCTCTATCTCTCTATATATCTCTCTTATTATCTCTCTCTATCTCTCCATCTATCTCTATATCTCTAGTCTTTCAAATTATCTAGAAGCTTATTAAAACATTTTATTCCCAGTACCGAGGTCCACTCTGACACCTCACAAGATTTCACCTATGCCGGGTATTGTAATTATGAATGTCCTCAAGAGTGCTGAAATATGCCCTCTCTCCCTAAGGATGGTACAGTTAAAATTCTCAATAAACAAAAAGCCCGTCGACAGTCGTCCCTGTAGGCCAAACTTGCAAGCACACCTCAGATGAGAGTGGAACACCGCAAAATAGGCTGTTCTCAGAATTTTCACTGAAACATTCAGAGTCAAACTTCTGAGCAAGAAGAAACCCCCGCAAGCTTTCCACTCGGGCCTTCAATGTGGTCTCTCCACAGGATATGTGGGTCCAAATGTATCCCCAAGAACCTGACGCCGGTCATGTCACCATTAACAGCCCGAGTATCTCCGAGGGAAAAAAGATTCTATTAGTTTTTCATTCCCGGATAACCACTCCCTCGCCATCTCCTGTGCATTCATGGAACGCTCAAGCTATCCTTCAAGCGTATCAGCCGCAGAGGAAACTGTGGTATCATCAGCAAAGAGTGTGTACTTTGCAAGTTTTTGCAGAAGAATCCCATGATCTACACAGTCCAAGGCCTTATTCAGCTCAAAGAATACAACTGTGTTGAACTGCATACTATGAAACGACCCAACTCTGATTCAGTAAAATGATGCCCATCTTTAAAATATTTGGTTACTGGTACTGATATTGCATTCACGACAATTTTTGAAATAATTGGGAGTAAAGAGGCAGGTATAGTTCTCAGGCTGATGGACATTCCCCACATGGCTTCTTTGAGAACCAAAATTTATTTTCTTTAAAACAGGGGTTTATCAACTATGTAAGTAGACTTATTTTAATATTCCTAATTGTTTAAATTAAATTGGTCTTAAATCTTTAGACGTCACTACTGTTTTTGTTTTTTAAGCTGTCTTTAATATCCCTTATTTCTTAGTTTAAGGTTATTTCAGAAAAGAAAAATCATGTAAAAAATTTCATGTCAATATCACAACTAGGAATATATTTAGTTAAGTTAAGGGCGACTTTGGAAAAATAGTCCTTAAAGTTATCTGGTGAGATCTTATCAGATTCATTTTAGTTTTTTTTTTGATAAACTTGTATGTTTATTTATTATGTCCCACATTGTTCGCCATGTATTTTTAGAGTTTAATATCATATTGTCATTTGATCTTTGTTTAGCCCTATTTATTTCAGTTTTGTAACATTTTTTAAAATCCTTTAGAACTTGCATATTATTTTCAGCATTATATTGCCTACATAGTTCTTCAAAAAGTTCACACTTTTAAAATGAGCAGTTGTGCTTGTTCATTATAGCGCGGCATTTTGTTAAATATGCTTGATATGCGAATAATGTCACGATGATGACATGATTTGCCGCGGGAACATTTGCAAATTAGGAAATGTGACTTTTTTATTTTTCGTTTCATACAGTTTTCATCAGTGAACGAAATGCAAAATTATGACGTCATACCGCAAGCCTATAATTACAACTTTACTTCTAGTTTAGAATTTTATGATCACAATGAGGACAATTTGTAATTTCTAGGTGATTCACTGAAATATATCGGAAGGGTATTTTTGAAAATCAGTTAACGTTTTTTTTATTTTGTTACGATATATGCCTTGTTTAACGTCGCATCCTTGTAGCAGATAATAAACTAAAACCCGAAAAAAGAATTAAAAAACAGCAATGGATGACAGAAGAAATATTGGATCTTATGGAGGACGAAAACACAGGATTAAGAAGGAAAGAGCGTACAAGGAAATAAACAAAAAAATCAAAAAAAAGATCAAAAAAGCAAAGGAGCAATGGCTACAAAACGAATGTAGAGAGATTGAAGCCTTGAAACGAAAGCATGATACCTTCAACCTGCACAAGAAAATCAAGACCATGGCAGGAAGCACTAGCTCATGCAGCAGTAACTTAATCCTGGACAAACAAGGTAGTCTTATAACTGACAATGAATGGATATTGGAAAGGTGGAGAGAATACGTTGGAAAGCTGTTCGAGGAGGAGCAACAGGCGGAGACCATTATCCATGCTGATTCAGGCCCAGAAAACACTCGATGGAGTAAGGCACGCAGTAACACGACTAAAAAATAACAAAGCAACCGGACCGGACAATGTTCAGGCGGAAATACTGAAACTTTTGGGAGACACCCAACTAACCCAAACTACTGACAAGACTACTCAATAAAATATATGAAACGGGTGAATTGCCTAGAGACTGGCTGGTTTCCACGTTTATTCCCCTTCCCAAGAAAGCAAATGCTGCTAGGTGCTCTGACTACCGAATTATAAACTTGACGAGTCATGCACTGAAAATCCTATTTAACATCATTCACTCTCGTATATATAGAAAGCCCGACGAAAGCATGAGCAAGATACAGTTCGAATTTAGAAGTAGAATGGGAACGCGAGAAGCCTATTTTCTATACAGGTCCTGATACAAAGAGCCAGGGACGTAAACTGCGATATCTACGCTTGTTTTATCGACTCCGAGAAGGCGTTTGATAAGGTGTCACACCACAAATAATTATTTCAAATTATAATGGAATCTAGTTTCCACGACAAAGACTTGCGCCTCAAAACTAATCTGTATTTACACCAGAGAGCGACTGTGCGTATAGACAACGAAACCTTCCAAGAATTTACAGTGAATCTGGAAGTGCGTCAGGGATGCATACTGTCACCAATTCTGTTTAGTACGTATTCCGAAATACTGTTTAGACAAGCGCTCAGTGAAGCAGAAGAAGGCATTAAGATCAATGGAGAGACCATCAATAATTTAAGGTATGCGGACGATACACTGCTCATAGCAGATAGTGCTGAGGGATTACAGGAATTAATTGACCTAGTGGTGGAGGTATGTGACATATATAGTATGAGGCTTAACTGCAAGAAGACCAAAATTCTTATAGTTAGTAAAAGCGATGAGGCTCAGTACCACAAGTTTAGGGCCAATAACGAAATCTTGGAAACACCAGATACAATAGCGTATTTGGGCTGCAGCCTGCAACACGTTTTTCCTATTAAAGTTAGCAAGTAAAGATTTTATTTAAATACAAACCGGCTCCGGTAGTGGGGTCGTAGAGCGCCACCAGTTTTTTCCAACTAAACTGAAAAAGCTCCGCTGGTGTTGATTACTAGGCGCCCTTATGAAACAAAGGAATTCAAACTTAACTTAACAAGAAAACGCAATCTAACATTTAAGGAACAATCTATCTATACTATAAAAAAACACAGCAACAATCCTACAGTAAAATTTGCAATTTAATGACAAAGGAATGTCAGATATTAAATAGATAAATAGAGTACAATATGGAGATTGTACGGAGACCAGTTTTGTTGTTAACTTGGTACTGTATGCCTTACAACTAAACACTACAATCTGAAGTGATCACTTTGATTTTACCTAAGCTTATTACATATATGTGTGCGTCCGCTAATAGCTGCACCAATTATAAAGGTAGCAATATTAGTAGGTAATGATAAATGGCCACAATAATTAAATCAATTGACCTAACCCGATAAATGAATAAATGAAAAATAAAATTAATGAGAGCTATTTTAGAGCTTGGCGGTTAATGCTTGATTTATATTAAAAAAATAAGAGCGATTATATCAATCGGTCAGAAAAAGAAATGAATAATGAAACTTGGCTCTTTTGAGGCACAATCTATAGTGCAAAATTCATTATAATTAGTCACAAGAAAAGATATAACAACAAAGATAAATGCTTCTGTACGATGCCCCGTTAGATCTGATTCGTCACACTCAGTAGTGGAGGTAAGAAGACCTCTGGTGAAGGCGCCGGACACCTGTAGGTACTACTATGGCACTGGTCCTGAAGGTAGAACTAGCAGAGGACTCGGTGATAAAATTAGCTGTGGTGTACCCAGAGATCGGTTTGTCCCAGAGAAAGGATTGGCCCGGAGATAAGACTGGCTCGGAGATAGGATCTGTAGCCGGGTGATAGGGCTAGCCCGGGGATAGGACCCAATAATAACCCAATACGCATTAGACAAAGCCCCCTTACTTCAATGAAAAAACTATAGGCCCCTTGATAAATATATTTTCTTTATAAAACAAATCCCCAAAAAAATTATCAATTGACTTTCAATGACCATCAGCAAATGAAAAAATACAGAAAGTACAAACAACTTGAATATAATAAAAAAGATAGGCATGAATCGCCTCTAGAAGAAAATATAAACCCTTATGATCGGAACTAAAGTCACATTAAAATAAAAATTCAGATATGGTAAAAGGGAATAGATAAGATATCACATAGAATGTAATGCAAATAGTGGACAGAGTACAAAAAAACGTTAACACAGATAAGGCAATTAAATCGTTAATTTAGACGAATACTGTACTAATAATTACCTCGCTCGTGTGTGAGGGTTGCTGGAGATTCGATGGTCTCGGTTTTGGTAAGATGATCTCGAAAGCTTCTGTTAATAATGAAAAAGGCCTTTAGCATCATGGCGTCCACGTGCTTCACAAGCAATAGAAAAAAATTAATTCCGGAGAAAATGCTTACCTAGTGCAGTAGTTAAATCCCGATAAATCGTGTCAAAACACAAACAGAAACCAATACAATATCCCCAAAGAAGAATTTGACGGATCTAATGAAGCTTAAAAGCAGGTTTTATTAACACAATTCATAAAAATATAGAACGGTTTGCTGGCCATTCTACGGTAATGTAATATAAACTACGCAAAGTTATACTAATAACATAATATCGTGTTTATAAAAGCTAATACAAATATATAAGCTTATTGAAGGGAAATCTAAATAAATTTAGAATTGATTAACCGAAGAGTGTTCACCTTTTTTCAATAATTCTTACCGCAAAATACAGCATTTGTTTTGCTAAATGCAAAACGAAATTTAAAAATATTTCACACTAGTCAAATCGGACTGTTACAATCCTGAACAAGGAATGGGATCACTCACGGGAGATCACATGCCGTATAGAAAAGGCCAGAACTGTTTTTAACCGCCTTAGGAAGATCCTATGTAACATGCGCTTGAATATTGCTATAAGAACACAGGTCCTAAAGTTGTAACTACGTATGCTCCACGCTTATATATGGAGTGGAAGCCTGAATCTTGACAGATGCTACATCCAGATGCTTGGAAGCCTTTGAAATGTGGTGCTCTCGCCGCATGCTCAGGATTTCATACACTTACCATGTCACAAATAAGACCGTGATCCAACGAATGCAAAAAGAATTAGAAATTTTACACAGCGTGAAGGTGAGGAAAATGGTGTACCTTGGGCATGTGATGCGTAATGAGAAGTATCAGCTTAACCAACGAACCTTGCAGGGCAAAATACATGGTGGAAGAGGTCAGGGGCGCCGACAAACATCGTGGCTGAAAAATATTAGATAGTGGACGGGAATGACGACCGTACATTTATTCAGGGTGGCTGTCGACCGGATTATATGGAACAACATGATTGCCAACATCCAGAGAGGATAGGCACTGACAGAAGGAGAAGAAGAAGAAGAAGAAAAAGAAGAGGAAGAAGAAGAAGAAGAAGAAGAAGAAGAACGTCTCTGACAATAAGTTAATTGCAGTTTCTTGTGCTGCATCGAAAAACCTGGCAAAATACATATCTATTTTTCCCTTTCTGAATGCACGACTCTTAAATATCTTTAATCTATAGAACAAAATATATATAATAATCCAAATATTGATCTGCTTAATTTACCACAGTGATTTTGACAAAATGGTGTAAAATGCTTGCATGGATGATATTGTAATGTTTTTTAATGCACATCCGTAATTGTTTATGAAAGAGTTGAGGAACCAATAAGTTTCTTTTTTTCTGATTGTACACAAATTTTTGTTCAATTTATTTATACTCACCACTTGTACGTAATAAGTAATATTATTAATTAGAAAGTGTATACTAATAAATGTAGGATCTAATAGAAAATGAAAAATTTATTTTTTTTGAATGCCCTCATTTTTATATATACCCGATCATTAAATGGAACTTACCCAATTATAGCATAAAAACTTTTCCGGGTTCAACACGCTTAAAACATTGCTTTCATTCCATCTAATAAAACGCTTTTTTATGTAGCAATTTTTCGTTTTTATTAGCTGAGCAAAAGTTTTTGCGATATTTTAATTAAAATTGCGGAAACAATCTTGGAGATTGATGCCTTTTAATAAGAAGGAGCGAAGGATGCCGACATAATTTAGGAAACGTTTAGCCAAGGCGGCAAATGCGACATAATTTTAGGCGGCATTTAGTTAATTTTACAGTGAATTACTTCTAATTTCTGCTAAAGTAATAGTTTACTAGCGTGACTTCGTGTAAGTCGAAGAAATTTATTTCATCAAGATGCCTATCTACCTCAATTATGTATGTTTACACTCTGCTAGTATAAATTCTGAAATAGTTATATTAAGGTTTCAATAGTTAGAAACTAGTATTAGTGGCCTAAACTCGGCAAAAAAAAATGAAACTGGTGAATCCTCACGTAATTGTAAGGCGAAAATGTGGTATAGATTTTTTCCCAATGTCGCTTCGTTTTCAATATACAGGGTGTTGAAAAAAAAATGTTTTTTTCGGGTTTTCATTTTATTAATAATTAATACCAAATGACATCCGAAAAATATTTGTCACACCTTAATAAAGGGTTTGAGCACTTTATTTTGTGTTCTTGTTGGACTCCTCAATTAGTTCATTGGCGGAGATCCGGGTAACGACTAATAGAATTTCGCAAAAATCAATAATACGGACCTGTTAAACTCTCAAAATTCTTATTTAATTAGATAAAAAAATACTTCTTTGCAAACTAAGTTTTTTTGCATTTGTCTCGTATCTCTTACAGTTTTTGAGTAAAAAATAATTCTATTGTTCACGTCACAGGAATTTAATTAAAAAATTATAGCGCCTAAATGCTCTGTATAATGCAACCACATG
>MU193825.1:3813-21855 GCA_016904865.1 Pissodes strobi | reverse complement strand
GGATCTTTACTTAACGACATTTTTACGAAAAGATCAACGGATCTTTATCAAAACGAAAAGATCGACGGATCTTTACTTAACATTTTTACGAAAAGATCAACGGATCTTTATCAAAACGAAAAGATCAACGGACCATTACTTAACGGCATACAACATCTTTACGAAAACAAAAAAGAACAGATCTTTACTAAATGACATATTTACGAAAACATCGTCTTTAAGAAACAACGTTTTAACGAAACGATCAGTAGACAAAACTGAAACGAAACTCTTTGTACGAAAAGAAAAAACAACATCTCTCTTTTCAGTTCTTTGTAAAGCCTGAGGACAGGCTTATATACAGGATGGCCGAATGTAAGAAATAACGCGCCATCAGCGATGTCGACCACGAGTATTATTTATGGGTTCCTCGAGACACCATTAAGATTAGTTTTGTTTATGTTAGACGATAGACTTGGAAATGAAAAGGGGATACGGCAGAGAATGAAGAACGGTCGAATAGAACGTTACGTATTATTTTGTATTTTGTCACGATAATTTTAAACATATCAAAGTAAAGTTTTGGTTAATAAGTTGTCTAATTTCTCTATATTCTTACACACGTCTTTTCCAATATGATTAGCGCATCCATCGAAATGCGAGACATGTTTTTGTTCAATACAATATTCCAAAATTAAGTGAATCATGAACGATCTTTCATTAAAAGTTTCTAGAAATATGTCCTTAAATTCATTTATTAAGTTATTAAAGATTATGTAAGAGACAACATTTATAACTTGTCCTTGGGGATATAAAAGCCCTCCACGATTTAATTTATTAATGAGATCAAAATTATCCTCGACAATAAATTGCTCGTCATATATCAATTTTTGTTTACAGTTGTAACATTTTAGCATTTTTAACGTAATATAGCAACAATAACCACGTAATTATATAATTAACGGCGATACATAGTTGATATCCTAAAATTGATCGTCGTTTATTAAAATTTTAGACAATAAAGTCTTAATTTGGATGATGAAATACAAACTGACTCGCTATACAAAAAAGTTACAATATTCAGGTTATAATTAATAACAATCGCCCAATGAATTAATTCATGGGCCCGATGTATATTCCATTTTAAAAATAGTTATTCTTTCACCTTTTTGAGACAAACTTTGGACGGGAAACCAATCTTTTAGTAGTTTAAATGCAGAAAATTTGACAATAAACTCCCCAAAACTATCAAAATGTATTTTATTTTTCGTGCTCGTCAAACTAATTTTTTCTTACTACAAGGGCTTATGACAAATTTGACATCAATATTTTTGAACTTACAGCCGTTAGGTGCCGTTATTTTTTCGATAAGTTCACCCATCACCGAGTGATCATAACAGTATCTGAATGTATGTATTTATAAATATAAAATGCTCTTTGGGCTTTCTAGATTAGAGTCCACAAGATCCTCCCCCATTCTGAACTAACCTTAACGAAGTATACGGGCAAATCTTATAACAAGAAAACGACCTACATAACTTTCCATATCCATTACGGTGATTTTGTCAAAGTTCTTCGATAGCGTCTCAACGTCTCAGCATGCAGACTGTTTCTCAAGTGGAGTAGCTGACAGTTTAAGTTCAACACTGGATCCCTGAGAGGGTTCTTCAATATCTCTCCTTGATCTGAGGACACCTCGGGAACGCTCCTCTTTTACTCATATTTACCGCGAGTAACGGAAAAGTAATGAGGTGTGGCATCTCCTACACAGCTTAGCACGTTAACTGCCACAATACAATTTTTTTTTTGGACCCCATGGGCCACGACCTAAAAATTCCTTATTATACCTCCAGAATCTTAAAAATGATGACAAGGTATCTATTACTTGTCAATAGCTGTCAAAATTTGCGTTTTTGACCGTGAATCAAGTATGTCTCACGTGCCCTGGCTGATCGAAATTGCATAGCAGGCCGTGTGAATCATACGTGACAAAACCTGTCTATTCTCGTTATAAGAAGATAAGATGCTCCTTTTGCTATTCTAAAATACCTCAAGAAAAGGGGAGATCCGTGGCAGCCAAAAATACTGCACAAACTAGATGGAAGTGCATCCAATGCGATAAGTACTACTGCGTGACCTGTTTCACAAAATCACATGTTTTTTCAAAAGAATAGCAAAGTTATTCTTATGTTAGATTTAAGATCTGTATAGTTTGTATGTTGGTACCCATTCTGTATTTTTTTAACATGTAATAGTATTTATTTCATTTTCTCAATAAAAAGCGTCTAAGAATAAACTATATTTAACGTCCGATAAGAAAATTACGTGGGCTAACTACCTTAATTTGTTCATGAGGCCATGCTTTTTTAACTACCGTGCGTTTATATGGCCAGTGTGAATCGCCGGCGAGCTACAGAGATAAAATTAATAGTTTGCACGTGAATCATGCATGGTTCACATGGCCTAAATGAATATGTCACTTGTGAGACACACTTGATTCACGTGGCAGTTAACGTGTTAGGTTAGCCGCTTAGCATAAGGTTCCAGTCATCCATCCATCAGTACGCACGCACTTTTTTACTTTGGGATTGAGGATGTTCTTTTAGTGGTATTTCATTTATGCAATCCGGATGGATAATTCCTGACGTTCCAAGTGGATTACGGCGTGATCTACTCAGCCTAGTAACTCTTAAGCTGGAATCATTCTGGTTAAGTTTTATTCAGGTCAGATGGGTCCTAGTTCACTAGCGAGCTGCGGCTATATATTCACTTCTTCAGGACATACTAAAAAGTACAAAAACGTGATAAATTGTAGTTAAAAAACACTTTTAAATTTTTAGCAGCGGTAGATTCATGATTAGAGTCTTCTTAATTTTTGAAAATAAATTTGGCTGTAGTGTAAAAATAGAACGAAGAGTCTGCAATTCTGCATCTTAATTAATATTACAAACAGAGATGTAACCATTTTACAGCTCAGCGGATCTGTGAAATAATAGTAATAGGTACATAGAAATTAACACATCCAAAGGTGGCATAAAATGCTGAAAGACTGCATATGACAAAGCGTAAAAAAATATATTATGATGGAAGTATTAGTAGGATAGAATTACCCAAAATTCATGACAGCGCAAGAAACATATTTCATATTTGCTCTTTTATAAAGCTGAGCTCAAAAAGTTCTATTGGACTGTATTAAACACAATGAATTTCATTGTAAGTGATAATATATTTTTTATAATTTACAAATTTTCATTATAAAATTTTTAATTCCGTAACACGATGTTACTTAACACCGTAGGATTAAAATATTATAGATTTCATTTGATGCTCATAAAATATAAAATATTCTCCAATTTTTAGGTCTTTGGCAAGGCGATATCTTTCTCGACGATGAAATAATAGTAAATTGGCAACATATTCCTCTCGAATTCAAAACCACATGGAATTTGAAATTACAAGGTTGGCAGAATTTCCAAAATTCCACTGAAACTGGTTTATACAGAGGTTAGCCTAGAACAGTATTATTATTTATTATCATCCCACAGCTAAATTACTGGGCAATTAGCCATCCATAGCAGTGTCTCAAAAATTAATGAGATTTTCTTACTTTGAAAGTCAGCTATTATGAAGATTTTATAACATTTTTGCCATAATGATAAAGAAAACAAGCAAAACGATTCAGTTCTAATAAAAGTTTAGAAGTAGACATTTATAGGTTTTTTATTATTCTTTAAAAATTAAATGCGTGGTACGGAGCATGGCAGGAGAGTCTTCAACTACTAGCTGATCAAATCTATTTAAAAAATATAAAATACTTAGTCTACCATGCTTATATAATATATCTGACAACTTTTTTTATTTATTCAAAACAAGGAATACGGACTCCCAAAAAATGAAAACATTCACAACCACGAAACCAGGGGTGGACAAGAGATACGCCTGCCATACTCCAGACTCAGCACTTGCCAAAATTCACCAATTCTCTTTGGAATAAAATACTATAACAAAGCAAAAAATATTTTTAGAAATGAAAATTTTAAAACATCGAGAATTGCCTAAGTGACTTTCTTATCGAGAAATGTTTTTATACAGTTGAAGAATTCTTGTGCTTCTAATAACACTGCAAGTTGCGACTATTTTTAAGTATTTGTTATATGTTTTTAATCGAATAAGCGTGCCAAATCTGTATAAACTGAATGTGTATTTTATTATTCGCATATTGTCATGTAATTCTTTTCGTTTTTACAAACTTTTATATATTAATATTTTTTGACTAGTCTGATAAGTTACCTTGCGAACTTTAGATGAATAAATGTTTTTTGACTTGACTGTTTTGACTTCTAAAATCCATCGATAAGTATATTTTTCTTCTTTTAAGGTTACATACATGTAGAAAACACACCAACAGATACATATGTTGATATGAGACTATGGACTAAAGGTATCGTCATAGTCAATGGATTTGTGTTGGGAAGATATGCCAGAATTGGGCCTCAACAGTGCCTTTATTTACCTGCACCATTATTACAACAAGGAGAAAATGAGATTATCATACTTGAACATTATGAAGCTTCTAACAGCATAGCTTTTTCCACCGATCAAATCTGGAAAAACTTGTAATGACATCGAAGAAAATAATCTTTAGCCCAGTTTCTGATTTATTGATTTAATACCTCCAAAATAAAATCTACTACAAATGCGATGTACACTTTCTTTAGAAATCCCCTTTCTCTTTTAGAACATCCAGCAGGAGAGGAGAGCAGATGTACACGCTGAGATGATAAACTGAATAACCAGCAATGAGGTAGTTATGGTGGTTATGAATAGGAACCAAAGCTAAGCAAAAATTTATTCTAGCTTGGCTTATTACATTTCTTAGACGAAATTGACATTTGATATAAAGTTTGGTCTTCTAATGTGTTTTAACATTTTGAGATTGATAGATTAATTAGAATAGAACCTTCTAAAACTTTACTCTTACAGGTAAATATTTTTAGGTTTTTTTTAAATGTTAGTAAAGCGTGTTTGTACGTTTTAAAAATAATTCTTGAAGGTAAAGCGAAGCAACTTCTATTATTCTTAAACAATTAGTAAAATCTTTAACTTTACTCATTTGACACATGTATCAATAACTTTAATGCAAAGTACATGTGTCTTAAATGGGCAGGTATATAAACATCGTTGTGCTTATTTCTTTGAATTACTCAAAGGTTTTATTATTTTTTTAATGAAAGGACAACAAGAACTACAAGAACCGATAAAAATTACCTTCAGCCTACATTTATAGTTTTAAGTACTGTAATATTTGTAGAACATTTTAATACAGTTATAACAATTTGGCTTACAATATTGTGAACTAGAAAGCGTAATAACAAAAGAACACTCAGTCTAATGTTTGAACTTGATACTTGACATTGAAGGATCAAATATTATGAGTATTATCTAAACATGTTTTAAAAACAATCAGTCAAATATCAACAAAATTTAGTATAAAAGAACGGGCAAATCAAGTAGACGACAACTTATCTGGTTGAGTAGTTCCCTTTTAATTAAGGCAAAACGCTCCTCCTGTAAGCTCAAACCCTCCCGATCCTGATGATCTGGTTAAGTAGTTCCCTTTTAATTAAGGCCAAACGCTTTTCTGGTGACCAGGATCAAACCTCCTGACCTTGACTATCTGGTTAAGTAGTTCCCTTTTAATTAAGGCCAAACGCTTTTCTGGTAACCAAGATCAAACCTCCCCTAAAGTGACGTCAGTGTAAAAGTAAAGTATAAAAGTAAAGTAAAACGTAAAGTAAAAAGTAAAGTGAACCATAGATAAAAGTGAAACCTAATTAAAGCATACCAATATAACTGAAACGAATCAAAACGCTCATAACAATTTAAACTAAAAGTAAACTCAAGGGAGCCGAATAGGTCGAGTCCGGTCAGTCCTCATCAAATGGTCATGCGTTCTACGCTATTCTAGTAAATTGTATTCAAACATAGTCGTCATTCTAAGTGCATTCCTTCCTGTATCTGAAGACCAATATACATACAGTTTGTTTCGAATTAAGCGAGTCGTTATTCCATCTGATATACAACCCCAGCTCAAGGAGGAACGCCGCCAGTAATCCCACTCAGCAGCAAGCATCTGGGAAGCGCCCAAATTCCTCTTTGACACGTGGTGGAGGCAGCCGTTTGATCCCCGTCCGTAGGACCAAGGACCAAGGACTCATCAGGATTTATCCAGCCAGGACCCTGTTCCACTTGAAAAATAATACTCGTCAGTCTCGAGTTAATCCTTGTCCGCAAACCGCCGTAGGAGCCCATGGGAATTTTTTTTGTCTTTTTTAGGAATAGTCGTCATAGATCTGAGAAAATTTTTTAAATAATGTCTCTGTTTTAATCAACAAAGTAATTGTGAGTACCAGTCTATTCGAGAGTCAAGTCCAAATTGTTTGCGTGAGTCATTGGAAAGCAGCAACAACCTGTCTTCTGGACATTTTGGCGAAAGCAGTTGCAATTACCTTCTTGCAAACACATTATAGCCGAATGTCAGATAAAAAACACTATCTACGCTCTAAGAGTCAATCCAACACGCCAGTCGACGATCTCCTATTACCTCATAGCAGCACAGCCAAACCAAACGCTATCTTCGCAGCGTCAAAAAAGCTAAACCGATCTCCACCATCATCTCCAATAGCAAACGTAGAAAACATAAAACTTATCTCACTCGCAAAGCCAGCACAGGAAATTCTACAGAACGGCCAAAAGAACGAGGAAACTACAAAGACGGTGACGACAGGAATATTAAGCAGTAGCTTAGATCCCCAGGACAACACCAAACTCCAAACAAAAAGCAATACGAAAATGGCAAACGTAACAATAAATGACGCACTGGCAACTGCGAGGAAAGCAGCAATACCACAATTTATAAGCCCACCGACATTCCACCCTTGCAGATGCAAAGCCAACGATTTCATTAAATCATATGAGAGGACGGCAATTGCAAATGGATGGGTTGACGCGTTACAAAGGAACAACTATAGCAATATTAGAGGAAAAACAGAAAGAAGAAATATCATGGAGTATGGCACTCAAAGAGGACCCACAAGAAATCGTGACATTAGACGACCACCATCTAGAAAAAATAACAGACTACGAAGCCAGAAAACAATTAGAAAGCCTGCTACTGGAGTACAGTGACGTGTTTGCTAAATCCCCAAAACACATGGGAAGAACTAATCTAACGGAACATATTATAGAAGTAGAAAATGACAAACCACATAAAAGTCGTCCCTACCGAGTATCACAAAAAGAACGAGATATAATAGACAAACAAATTCAGGAAATGCTAGAAAGTGAAGTGATTCGACCTTGTCACTCACCATGGGCAAGTCCGGTGGTACTAGTCAAAAAGAAAGATGGCAGCACCAGATTCTGCGTCGACTACAGGAAGCTCAATTCACTAACAAAAAAATCTACTAGGCCCCTACCACAAATAGATGACATACTAAGTTACCTAGGCGAGTCTACGTGGTTTAGCACACTGGATATGTTTTCTGGGTATTGGCAGGTACCCATAACGGAGGACTCAAAACAATACACCGCATTCGTAGCACAAGGGCATGGATCATACGAATTTAACGTACTAAGCTTTGGGTTATGCAATGCTCCAGCGACGTTCCAGGAATTAGCAGACCGTGTATTCAGCGACATGAAATGGAAGGAAATTTTAATATACCTGGACGACATAATAATTTTTTCAAAAACTTTCGAAGAACATTTAATTAAACTAAGAAAAGTCTTCGACAGATTGCGCCAAGCAAAGTTAACTCTCAAGCCAAGCAAATGTGAATATCTCAAAAAAGAGATAAAAATATTGGGATTTAAAGTCAACGAAAAAGGTATACTCCCGGATGAGGCTAAACTGATATGCATAGATAATTTCCCAAGGCCCAAAAAAGTAAAAGACGTCCAAAGTTTTTTGGGACTCTGCAACTTCTACAGAAAATTTATATACAACTTTGCAATGGTAGCAAGACCGCTGCATGACATGACAAGGAAAAATCAGACATTTAAATGGGGAGCCGAACAGAAGGAGGCATTTAACATTTTAAAACATAAATTGACAACAGCGCCAGTTTTACAACACTTCAACTCAAATAAGGGCTTTATACTTCATACAGATGCAGCGACCTGCGGAATCGGGGCAGTATTATTACAAGAAGACGACGAAAAGATTGCACATCCAATAACATATATAAGTAGGAGTTTATCGAAAAGCGAAAAAAACTATACTATAACCGAACTAGAATTATTAGGAGCCGTATGGGCTCTAAGTTACCTAAGACACTTAATATATGGGAAACCAGTAAAGATCGTATCAGATCACCACGCTCTGTGCTGGATGGACAAGCTAAAGGAAGGTAACAGACGCCGAGCGGAATTCGACTATTCTGTGGAATACAAGAGAGGGACAGCACACCAGGACGCAGATTGCATGTCCAGAAATCCGGTTTTACCTTCAGAAATACATGACCCAGACGAGAAAGATGAACTATCAACATTCGCATTAAGAAGCACTGAGATAGCCAGCCTACAGGACAAGGACCCAGAATTAAAAGAGTTAAAGCTAGCAATTACAGACCCAAATAACACAGACATACCAATAGGAATAAGGCGAAGGGCAAAAAATTTCAGACTCCAAAATGACACCCTGTATAAAGTAAACAACACCAATAACGGATTGGAGAATGTTTTAGTCATACCAAAATCCATGAGAAAAGAAATAATGTGGCATATACACGCAACACCTACAGGAGGTCATTTGGGAATTTTCAAAACGCTAGGGAAAATAAAAAACAGATTTTTTTGGACAGGAATGAGCAAAGACATAGAAAAATACATTCAGGGATGCCCCCAATGCCAGGCGAGAAAAGGCCAACCTTACAGGAAGACTCCAGGTTTCTTACAACCCATAAAAGTAGGAAATATTATGGATAAAATTGGGATCGACTTACTAGGACCATTTAGGCGAAGTACACAGGGAAAAACTATGATTGTGGTGGCCACAGATTATGCATCTAGATATGCTATTACAGCAGCCCTACCAAGTGGCAAGGCGGGCCCAGTTGCTAAATTCTTATTAGAAAAAGTATTTCTTATACATGGGGTCCCTAGGACAATACTTAGTGACAGAGGGAAAACGTTTCAGTCAGAAATGGTGCAATTAACTAGACAGAATTATGGGAGCACAAAGCCAATATACTACAGCATACCATCCGTGCTATAATGGCCTTACAGAGCGATTAAACAAAACAATCGCCGACATGCTCTCAATATATTGTAACACAAAACAAACTGATTGGTGTAGTTACATCCCATTCATCACATTTGCATACAACACGGCGGTACAAAGCACAACTCAATTCAGCCCATTTATGTTAATTTTTGCAAGGGAGCCTACGTTACCCTCTGAGGCAGTTTTAATAGACGCAGAAAAAGAGACAGATATACTTCAAATCAGAGAAAAAGCATTACAAATGAGGGCAATAGCGGTAGAAAACATAGAAAAGCGGCAAAATAACGACAAAAAACGATTTGACGAGAAACATAGAGATCTACAATTTAAAATAGGAGATAAAGTTAAAATTTTTATACCCATAAGAAAAGTGGGACGTAGTGAGAAATTGCTATTGAGATGGTTTGGACCATATGAAATTGTAAGAAAATTAAGCGAGGTGAATTACGAGGTAATCAAAATAGGAGGCAAAAAGAAAGTAACAGACACGGTACACGTATGCAGGATGTTACCATATAATGATCCGTGGACCGAGGATTCACCAATTAGTGACGAAGAAGCAAAATACGTGGAGCAAAACATGGAGGAAAAAGCAGAGGACTCGGAAGATGACAGTACAGAAGACACTGAGGAATCTAATCTTCAGCTCAATATAGAGGCGATAGAAGACACAAGCAAGAGGGACAAAGAAATAAGAAACAGGGGAAAAGAAGAGAATTTCGAGGAAAGACTATTAGCAATTTTAGGGAAAAAATAAAAAACACTGACATAACGAACGCAAATGTTCACGATAGGTACCTAACTGGGAAAATCGTAGAGGAACAGAGACGTTACTATTTTTTTATTTTTAATATAACTAGGAAAAGTTATAATTTTCAATGCAAGTGTTAATGATAGGGAAATCATTGTAAAAACACGTAGGCATTAGAGGAGAAAAATGAGAAATTAAGATATGAGCAACTGGAGTAAAAAGTTATAATTTTAAATGCAAGTGTTTAACGATAGTACCAGACTGGGAAAAACACATAGGCATTTAAGTATACGAGAAATTAAAAGAGTTATAGAGTTGAGAGTACGAGAGTTATAATATTGAACTAATATAAAGGAGAAGCTAGAAAGCACAATTATATAGAGGTCACATAGGGAATGTTGTAGCCAACTGTCAAAGAGAAGTACCTTATAGGGAAGATCATAACAGACACTTAGACAACATGACGACCTAGGAGATGAAATAGGAATCTACATAGGGATACATATGTATAGATGTATATATAAAGATAGTAAACGAGAATATGCTAATAGAAATAAAGGAAAATAAATTAAGAGTTAAATATAGGAAGTAATATTAAAGAGAATACATAACAAAAGTGTCAGCACAAAACATAGAGAATACATAGAGATAGTTAAAATCTATAGACAAAAAATGTAGACAAACATAAATAAAGAATTATGTATAAAAATGTACTATGAAGACATAGAACATAAAATAAGATAAAATAAGGAATTAAAATACGGCGCCGTAGCATATAGAAACATGGAAATAAGAGAATAAATAGCATATAGATAGCAGAAAACTTAGATTAATAGATATAAATAAATAACCATGGATGAAATAAGAAGAATTACAGTCGTACATTACATACAATTCTAAATCCACACAACCATACAGACAGCAGCATAAATCTTGTAAAAGGCACCTATTATTAATGATAAATTAAACATAAGTATACCGATCATGTTTTACAAATTAAGCGAAAAAATTGTAACTTGTATAGGTAATTTACACCGAAAAAATATTCAATTGTCTTCCTTAGATATTGGCCATATTCCAGGGGGGATAATAATTAAAAATACTAGTAGCAACATAATTGACGTCACTGTAAATTACGTATACATGTATTAAATATCTACTGTTATTTTTAAATTCCGGCAATGCTTACTATCAATGAAAACAAGATATCAATGTTATATAATCACAAATAGTCGGCAATATTTCTCAAGGCAGACCAAGTTTGCGTGCTAATTTTTGTTATTATGTTTAATAAAAACAAAATCCGTAACAGAGAGTTACGATGTACATTTCAAAAAATAAACAAGCAAGCCATCGACTTGGAATTCGCTGACAATAGTTGAAATAGAAATATGCACTTGTAGGTATACGTGATTTTAACATAAGCCAGGACATGCTAATACCTAAATATAATTCAGATAATTTGAATATAATTTTAAGAATATTATAATTTATGGAAATATAAGCCGGCGAGTTTATAAGTTAAAAAATAAAAACCCAATGATTAGTGTAAAATAAATATATTTGGGAATAATATACAGAGGGAAAAAAAATAATAAATATAATGGAAATAATTAGAGAATAAATATAGATAATAAGTTAAAAATAAACATGTAGGTCAGGTAAACAATCCGGTCTTTAATGACCCCATCATAAATCAGCTGGTGTCCTGCCGGAATTTCCGGGGGCCACGCCTGATCCCGGACCACCCGGAAATACATAATGGAAAACTCGAAAAAACATATTGAGGGGCACACCGTGCGAAAAAAAAATGTGAGTTCTTACCGTAGGAACTTCCGGGAGTGCACGCCTGGCTTTTCTGCGGTATGCACGAACAAATCTTCTCTCTTTAACAGAAAGAAAGCGGGTGAAATAATACGACAGTAAAACAACAAGGGAATTTTTTTTTAAGGGATTATACCATTTTTTTACTTACGGCAGGGCACTTCCATCATGTACACTTTAAATTCTAAGACACAAAGAAAAATACGACCAAAGGAAATTTTTTTTTAAATTATTGGAAATATATAGGATACAGTATATAACGGGATACTGGGTCAGGAAAAATGCAAGGTATCAAAAAATAGTTCTCGATTGTTTTAATACCAATATGTTTTTTAATAATATTTACAGCAATGTTCAATTTTGGCTACACATACACGGCAGACCAACTAAAAAATAATATGATACTTGCATATGTTTCGGGCACCACTTAATAAAAATATGCTGTATAATTTTAAATACGAATTAGTACTGGGTGATAAAAAATTGAAATGACAAGTTATTTTAAGATAGAAAACAAAATGTTAATATTAAGCACTTATATTTGGTTTATATTTGTTACATGTACCTGAAGCACTCACTAGTCAATGGCGATGGAGTCCTGATATACACAGCAGCCAAAAAGGAGTCCGACAAAGATTCTGAATTTAGTAAGGACGCAGATCGAGACCCCTTGGCTGGAATCCAGGACTGAACTATGTCAAGAATATCTAGGGCTCAGACATAACCTAAATTTAAGTAGGTACAGAACGATATGACTATTCGAACATTGAGGACAGCTGGTTCTTATTATTTAAGGGGATGCCACTCCTTTTTGAACATACTCATCAAAAATGAGTTTTTGAGCGTCTCTAAGATAACGAATTTAGTTACTTCTTTTCTCAATCAAGTCTTTATTTATTGAGCAGATTCTTTTCTTTTTGAACTTTCTAACCGTAAAGATGTTTTGCATTGGGGACCAATGCATGTTGGAGGGGGGCATGTGTAAACTAGAAAGCGTAATAACAAAAGAACACTCAGTCTAATGTTTGAACTTGATACTTGACATTGAAGGATCAAATATTATGAGTATTATCTAAACATGTTTTAAAAACAATCAGTCAAATATCAACAAAATTTAGTATAAAAGAACGGGCAAATCAAGTAGACGACAACTTATCTGGTTGAGTAGTTCCCTTTTAATTAAGGCAAAATGCTCCTCCTGTAAGCTCAAACCCTCCCGATCCTGATGATCTGGTTAAGTTGTTCCCTTTTAATTAAGGCCAAACGCTTTTCTGGTAACCAAGATCAAACCTCCCCTAAAGTGACGTCAGTGTAAAAGTAAAGTGTAAAAGTAAAGTAAAACGTAAAGTAAAAAGTAAAGTGAACCATAGATAAAAGTGAAACCTAATTAAAGCATACCAATATAACTGAAACGAATCAAAACGCTCATAACAATTTAAACTAAAAGTAAACTCAAGGGAGCCGAATAGGTCGAGTCCGGTAAGTCCTCATCAAATGGTCATGCGTTCTACGCTATTCTAGTAAATTGTATTCAAACATAGTCGTCATTCTAAGTGCATTCCTTCCTGTATCTGAAGACCAATATACGTACAGTTTGTTTCGAATTAAGCGAGTCGTTATTCCATCTGATATACAACCCCCAGCTCAAGGAGGAACGCCGCCAGCAATCCCACTCAGCAGCAAGCATCTGGGAAGCGCCCAAAATCCTCTTTGACAATATTTAAGAACAATGTATTCAAAAAATGCTACAAATTTGCACTAGTTGTTATTTGGCTACAAATTCTTGAACATTTTTAAAATTGTAGTAAAATACAATTTTTTTTCAGTGTAGTCTCAGTTTGATTTCAGTGGTATATATTATTTGATAAAAATAAATTTACATGTCAATTTGGGTTATTGAAGTTATGGTTTTGTTAGCTGATTTTTTACTATTTGTTCATGCTGAATTCAGAACAAATATCCAATTTTGCTCGATCAGGTCAAGTTTTCATTCTATCTTAAAAAAACTACTTTAATTTATTAATAAAAAAAATTACAGAATATTTCGTAATTACTAGCAATGCCGAACGAACAGTGTGCTATGATCAAGTGTTTTAACTAGCATCTAGCCTCTGCGGTCTAACTATCCAAAATCATGCGCGGTTGCGTTTTATGATCAGCTGTTTACGTTATTTACCCATGTCTATACGGTCCAGCGAATTGCTTCCAGTAGTCAGATACTGTGTTTGTGATACGGCGCGGCGCGGCGGCTCGCCTTCTATTCCCATCGGTGGCAAGAGATTTTTTTATTTATTTTTAGGGTTATGTTTGTTTCTTTTTGTAAATTTGAGTTAGTCTTGTTCGGTTGCGTGAAGTTAATAGTACTGTTTTAAATTTGCGTCCTCCCTTGATACGTCGCAAACAGCTGATCATAAAACGCAACTGCGGATATTTGCAAATAGTTATCGCAAGGGCTAACCGCTTTAAAAAAACTAGCCAATTGAATTGGATATCTTACTGTTGCTCCCCGATGGGATTTAAGTACAAATACTACTTACTGTTAGAAAATATTGAATCGTTGTTAGAAAAGATGTAAGATTGTACTGCATTTTTTTTCTTGACTTTTTGGGCATGCCTTGGGTTAGTTTTGTTTAGTTGCAACCCCGGAGCGAACGAAGTGAGCGGAGGGCCATGCGTGAAGTGAAATATTAGTTTATTGATAAGAAATTTGAGTTAAGAGCGGTATTATAGTGGATATACAGCAGCTTGCATGTGCTTCCGCGAATATATTACATTGCACAGCATTCAAAATATATTGCAATAATAACGTTGGCGTTGTTAAAACATACAAATCTGAATCACCCGCCACATCATGCGCATGCGGAACTGCGGGTTGGAAAGTTGAACGAGCCGTCTAGATTGAAGTGGCTAGACGTAAGCGTGTTTTTATTCTCTCGTCGGTGCACTCAAGTCATTAGCATCTAGCCGGACCATTGAATTTTGGAACTTCGGCCTGTAATGTTGCGCGTACGCATTATATTTTAGATTAAATATCTTACTGCTGCTCCCCGATTTAAGTACAAATATTACCTGAAAATAATTGTTTGTTTGAATCGTTGTTGGAAATGATGTAAGATTGGATTGTCGTACTGCATTTTTTATTTTTTTCCTGACTTTGGGTATGCCTTGGGTTAGTTTTGGTTAGTTCTTGTTCGTTGAGCCCCCGTAGCGAGCGAAAAGTCATGCGTGAAGTGATATATTAGCTTAGTGCTAAAAAATTTGGGTTAAGAGCCGTATTATAGTGGATATACAGCAGCTTGCATGTGTTCCGCGAATATATTCCATATCTAACCTAATTATACGCATGCGCGACATTACGTGCAAAGTTCCATAGTTCAATCACCGCCTATAATAGATATTCTAATAAGTCCGCTCACTCGACTGACTAAATTAAGTTGAGACAAAGTGAAACTAACTGAAAGTTGATTAAACGATTAACCAAAACTAACCAAATATTAAAATTAATTATAACGTATCGGAACCGATTCCAATGTCTCAAGTAAGTTGAGACTAAGTGAAACTAACCGAAAGTTGATTCGACGACTAACCGAAACTAACCAAATCTATTAAAATTGATTATAGCCTAGCGGAACCGGTTAAAATCACTAAAATAAGTCGAGACAAAGTGAAACTAACTGAAAGTTGATTCGGCGACTAACCCAAACTAACCAAATCTATTAAAATTGATTATAACGTATCGGAACCGATTCAAATATCTAAAATAAGTTGAAACTAAGTAAAACTAACCGAAAGTTGATTCGATGACTAACCCAATCTATTAAAATTGATAATAACCTATCGGAACCGGTTGAAATGACTAAAATAAGTTGAGACAAAGTGAAACTAACTAAAAGTTGATTAAACGACTAACCAAAACTAACCAAATGTATTAAAATTGATTATAACGTATCGCAACGGGTTCAAATGTCTCAAGTAAGTTGAGACTAAGTGAAACTAACCGAAAGTTGATTCAACGACTAACCCAAACTAACCAAATCTATTAAAATTGATTATAATCTAGCGAAACCGGTTGAAATCACTAAAATAAGTCGAGACAAAGTGAAACTAACTGAAAGTTGATTCGGCGACTAACTCAAACTAACCAAATCTATTAAAATTGATTATAACGTATCGGAACCGGTCCAAATGTCTAAAATAAGTTGAGACTAAGTGAAACTAACCGAAAGTTGATTCGACGACTAACCCAATCTAACCAAATCTATTAAAATTGATTATAACCTATCGGAACCGGTTGAAATGATTAAAATAAGTTGAGACAAAGTGAAGGTAACTGAAAGTTGATTCGGCGACTAACCCAAACTAACCAAATCTATTAAAATTGATAATAACGTATCGGAACCGGTTCAAATGTCTAAAATAAGTTGAGACTAAGTGAAACTAACCGACAATGGATTCGACGACTAACCCAATCTAACCAAATCTATTTAAATTGATTTGATTATAACCTATCGGAACCAATTGATATAACTAAAATAAGTTGAGACAAAGTGAAACTAACTGAAAGTTGATTCGGCGACTAACCCAAACTAACCAAATCTACTAAAATTGGTTATAGCATATCGGCACCTGATCAAATGACTAAAATAAGTTGAGACTAAGTTAAAGTAATCGAATGTTGATTAGACGAATAACCAAAACTAACCAAATGTATTAAAATTGATTATAACGCATCGGAACCCGCTCATATAAATAAAATGAGTTGAAACTCGATAAAGAAGTATTCACTTCAATCACGTTTACTGTGCTACTCGCTACGCGCGATTGTCTTCAGTTCCTAGATTAAGCAAAAATAATCGAAACTAACTTTAATTAATCAAACAAGCGCATTGAGACGGGCGCGCTACACGCTTGATCAACCCTGCCTAACACAAAACCAAAATTAACCCCAACTAACAAACATAACCAAAAAAAAAAACATGTCTTGTCACCGACGGGAATCGAACCCGGGCAGTAGTATCACAAGCACAGAAGCTGATCCTGATCCTGAAACGCAACTGCGCATGATTGCAAATAGTTATACCGCACACGCTAGACGCTTGTATAGAAACGCAAGAAATATAAGGAAATAAAATATAGTCAGCAAGAGAAATAATCATGCGCCTAAGATCGTCTTCTCGACCTTTGATATAGATCAATGAATAATCAATTCTTGTCAACTTAATATCACTATCGCTTTGCCTCGCTTTAATAAGTTATATAAAATAATAATTTCGGGAATAATAGATATTGGTTTAAATTCAGCACAACCAACTATTGCCTAACATAAAATTGTCAAACAGAAAAACGTGCCATTTTAATTTAAAATCATATAGAATTTAAGAATAAATCTGGCAACACAGCCTTGTCTACAAACCTGCCCTGCGCCGTCTGCGAGATTTCAATAAAAACAAAACAATACATTGAAAGTCGGCAGAGAAAACAGCAGATTTGTACAAGTTTTTAATGATTTTTTTAAAAAGTCACGAATAGCACAGTATACGTGATAGAAGTGAATACTTCGTTATCGAGTCTCAACTTTATTTTACTTTTTTGAGCCGGTTCCGATGCGTTATAATCAATTTTAATAGATTTGGTTAGTCGTCTAATCAACTTTCGGTTAGTTTCACCTAGTCTCAACTTATTTTAGTCATTTGAGTCGATTTTGATACGTTATAATAAATTTTAATGGATTTGGTTAGGTTTGTTTAGTTGCCTTATCAACTTTCAGTTAGTTTCACTTAGTCTCAACTTATATTAGTCATTTGAGTCGGTTCCGATAGGTTATAATCAATTTTAATAGATTTGGTTAGTTTGGGTTAGTCGTCGAATCAACTTTCGGTTAGTTTCACTTAGTCTCAGCTTATTTTAGACATTTGAACCGGTTTCCATACGATATAATCAATTTTAATACATTTGGTTAGTCGTCTAATCAACTTTCGGTTAGTTTCACTTAGTTTCAACTTATTTTAGTCATTTGAGTCGGTTCCGATACGTTATAATAAATTTTAATAGATTTGGATAGTTTGGGTTAGTCGTCGAATCAACTTTCGGTTTGTTTCGCTTAGTCTCACTTATTTTAGTCATTTGAACCGGGTTCCGATATGTTATAATCTAAGATTTGGTTAGTTTGGGTGAGTCGTCCAATAAACTATCGGTTAGTTTC
>JAEQML010064638.1:0-21855 GCA_016904865.1 Pissodes strobi | reverse complement strand
ACATGTATAATTAGAAGTAAGTTTATCTCTCGATATATTTTGTTATTAATAATATTATATTGTTTAATATTGAGTAAAAGTGCCACTTTTTTTCTGGCGGGACGGTAGGTACAATCTTTTTTATAAATATATAAAAAGTGACACTTTAACTTTATCTATAGAGTTGAATAATTGATGTTTTTCAGACATTGGAAGAAAAATTTCTATACTTTAATTGATTTATTGGATATTTACTACTAGTATCACTAGTGATACAAACGTTTATTTTATGATACAGGGTCATTACCAGTCAAAATGCAACATCACAGCAATATTCGGACAAATCAAAGATTGCCATGACCGTGACATTTAAAATGTATCAATTTTGACAGTTGATAGTTACTATTTACTTAGTAAATTTTGAAAGCAAAGGTGCTTATTTTTCATTATATGAATGGCCGTAGAGAAAATAATGTATGCAACTCACATTTAATGACTTTTAACCAATAACTCTTATATCTAGTCGGTTTTGTCTTGACGCTTGACCCTCGCCTAAAGCCTACGGTTTGGGTTGTAATCATTAACCCGCGATTGGTAACGTCTTTCAAAATTACGGCATTGGTATCCTGTTACATTTCATCTAATATGTTTCTATTTGATCCAATTCTGTAAATTCTTGACTATTTTTCATTAATGTAATGGTTGTTCATATTATTTCCCACTTTTTACTTAATTATGATTACTATTATCATATTATATAATAATAATAATAATAATAATAATAATAATAATAATAATAATAATAATAATAATAATAATGATAATAATAATAATAATTATTATTATTACTATTATTATTTTATTATTATTTTTATTATTTTAAAAATATATTACTATTTGTGATAGCACAGTAATATTATAAATATGTTTCTAAGATGCATTTATTACATATTACATGCAGTGTTCTTATATGTATGAGATAAATAAATGAAAAAATTGTGGCATAATCTAATTAAAAAATAAGCGAGAGATACCGATGGTGGGGAGTGATCGGGCGGGTGTTCACGTATGCACAGATGGACGGGCCTATATCTATAGATATAAAGCTCACACAGTGAATGGGGTGTCCAAAAATTTAAAAATGTTAGATAAAATCTAACGGCGATACCAATCGCGGGTTAAATACTCGTTGCATAATATGCTATCGTTGACTGAAAATATTCTCAGCCAACGATTCTATTTTCTACACCCATATATAAATTTTATATTTTCAGTGCAGTCTATAAAATGGATAAGTAGGCAATTTCGGTAAACTGAAAGGATATGCATTAATATCCGTTCTAAAGCGGATATGAAATCTACCAATGAGAGGCCAACTTATACGTTTTGTCCTAGAAAATAGTAATATTTAGTGACTCGAATAGTGATTAAAACACATTAAGAATATAGTTAATAATTTAAAAAAATTATTTAAAATATCGTAGTGCTTGATATATATGTTTTTAAAGTTAGACATTTCGACAAACGTCACTACGAAACTAAAGGTCACCGTTTATTGCTGTGAGAGAATTGTCAGTAATAACGTGACAACAAAATTTTTATAAAACATACATTTGGAGATATTTTTCATTGATGGGTCGTAAAAAATATACTGTACATATCGCCCTCGGATGTCGTGCCCAAACTTTCATCCTCGTGCGATATGGTCAACCGTTGTTGCGCAATTTACTATTTTGTACAAGATTTTTCCTTATTTTGTACAGGATTTTTCCTTATAATTTGCCACCCCTTTAGAAACTCTATTTAAAGAGACTCAGAATGTTCTATATATTATTACAGTTTTAAAACCTCCTTAGCACTCGCTTTTTAAAAATATATAATTTACCTATCCTATATTTGGACTAGCAGTTTTTCAGTCATTTCACTTTAAGTCACTGAGTCATTTAAAGTGAAATAATTGAAAAACTGCAAGTCCAAACTATATATTTTTAAAAAGCGGAAACTAAGTAGGTTTTAAAACTATAATAATATATAGGGCATTGTGTTAATAAAAATAAAAAATTCTACATTTTTTGTTTTCAGATAGTCATTTGTTTTTTTGCTTAGTTTCTTTAAAACTGCCAGGAAAAATCTTTGAATTTTTATTTTATTTATCTTGATAACATTTTGATTATGTGTAACTTTTTTGACTTTAAAGATATCAAGGTAAACAAAAAAGCAAAATGTAGGATTGATAGCCAAGTTTTTTCTAAGTTACATATAAAACAAAACACTAACCATTTTCTGACATATAAACATAATCTATTTATTTTTAAATGGAACACCCTGTATATTACTACATTTTTGGACTCTCTAGAGAAATCTAAACACATTTCGTGTATAATATCCTATACCTACCTTTAGGTCTTTATGAAATATTGACAATTGAAAGTCGGGCATTTTGACATTTTGGCAGGTTTTAAAATCTAAACCGCACGAGAACAAGGAAAATGGTTTGCACAATCCTATCTTAGGATTTCATTAGCTATCGAATGACAATAACTTTGAATTTAACCCGCGGATATAATTAACCGGGACTTTTAAACCTCCAGTCAAATTCAAAGTCACCGTCATTCGATAGCTTATGAAAACCTAACATAGAAATGTGCAAACCGTTTTCTTTGATCTTGTGCGGTTTAGATTTTATAACCTGTGAAAATGTCAAAATGTCCGACTTTCAACTGTCAATATTTCGTAACCAGCTAAAGATAGGTATAGGATATTACACACGAAATATGTTTATATGTAAGTAGTCATATACAGGGTGTTCTATTTAAAAAATATATAGAGTAGGCTTATAATATGGCAGAAAATTGTTAGTGTTTTGTTTTATATGTAACTAAGAAAAAACTTGGCTACCATCCCTACATTTTGTCTTTTTCATTACCTACCTTGATATCTTTAAAAGCAAAAAAGTTACAGCGAATCAAAATGGTATCCAGATAAATTGAATATAATACCATACATGTTATATTGACAAAAAAAATGTTATATATATATAAAAAAGTGCCATCTATAGAATAGAAAAAAGTCCTGTTTCCAGACGTTTGAAGAAAAATATATTTTTATACTCCTCTACAATTTAATTGCTTTATTAAATATTTACAGCCAGTATCATAATGAGACTCATTATGATATTGACGTTTCATTATGATAACCAATTAAAATGCAACACCAGAGCAATATTCGGTCAATATCAAAGATTGCCATGATCACGACATTTAAAATTTATCAAGTTTGACGTTAATTGTTACTATTTGCTTAGGTAAATTTAAAAGATAAAGTACTTATTTTTATTATTAAGACTGGCCGTAGAGAAAATAAAGTATGGAACTCACATTAAATGGCTATTAAGAGACTCGCATTTCGTAATTCTCATACTCGTGTATTATGTACACATAACTTTTTTTTAAGAGACAACCAACGCGATACCAATGTACTTCATTTTGACCTTACATAATAAATTCAAGCTTCCGGCGATAAAAATGCTGACAAAAAAATCAAAATGGAACACTGATGCATTCGGCTTCACATTGTTCGACCATGTTATCACTCTGGTGTAGGTATAGAACGCTTTCCTGGTTCCCAAGAATGAATCAGATATCACAACTAAATAATAAATATTTAGTTCTTTTTGCAGAAATATGTTATATTTTGTTTATAAAAATATGCGTGCTATTTCCGCTAAAAAAAAAAAAATATATGCCTTACTCTAGGGACATAAAAAATTACAAGTCCGGTCCGGCTTAATCCTTAGCGGGCCACCGTAGCCTGGCCGCCGGCTGCTGCATTGGAGGGGGTTTCTATGCGCGTAAAAGTTTATTATTTTTACAACATACGAACGAAGCGAGAGTGGGCTTGCTGGTATGTTATATATGCTGTGCCTGAGACACATCGGATCAGGCACCATTCACACAAGTTCTCTGGGTACGTTCCCTTAGGTATGCTTCAAGTAGTGCAAAACTTCGACCATGTAATCCATAATATTTCAACTTTTCAAGGAGAACATCATGGGAGATGCAGTCAAAGGCCCTTGAGAGGTCACAAAAAGTTGCTCCTACATGGAGTCCCATCTTAAAACCTTCAACCACATACTCCAGAAGATCTAAAAGCGCACCCGTAGTGGATTTGCCAGTTCTGAAACCAAATTGAAAATCCTTAAGCATATGGCCATTCTCAAAATAGCCACACAATTGACCCTTAAGAAATCTCTCAAAAACCTTGGAAAATATTGGTATCAACGAAATTGGCCTATAGTTATTTACATCGTCCTTATCACCCTTTTTGAAGATAGGTATAAACTTTCTAAATTTTAAAGCAAGAGGGATCACGCTCATTTATGCATAGGTTGTAAAGTTTTCTTAAGGGATAGAGGATATATTCAGAAAATGGCTTCAAAAGAGGAACATTTAGACCATAAATGTCCAATGAGTGTTTATTTTTTAGGGAGTGTATTACATCTCGAACTTGGATGTAGGTAACCTCCCTGAAACTGAAACCACCCTCAGGAACCTCAAAAGGATGAAGATATGTCTCTGGACCTGGCCCCGTGGAAGGGATTCCCGTCAATGTCTGCTCAGCAATACCAGAGAAAAAGTCGTTAAACTCTGATGCAGTAATAGAGTTAGTGGTCACAGTGTTGTTAGTTTTGCGACGTATATTCACAACCTGCCATGCAGCCCTAACTTGATTGTCCGCCTGTAAAATAAAATTTGAATTTGCAGTTTTTTTGCCTTGTTTATTTCCTTTCTATATCTGGATGGAAAAATTTTATACTGTTCAGCGGCTTCAGGAGTTCGACAGTTCAAATACAGAGAATGTAAGAAATGTAGAGTTTCACGCATATTACTTAGCTCGTTATTAAACCAAGACACATGTTCATCCTTAAAAGCTAATCTTCTTCTGACAGGGAAGGAGGCTTCTAGACCATTTACCACCAAATCGAAAAAGTGTGCTGCCTTTGCATTTACTGACTCTGTGGACCGCAAGAAAGACCAATCTGCATGTGCTAAAATTTCAATTAAATTTAGAACACCCTTTTGTGTTACGGGTTTATGCAAAAAAAGTGTATTTTTATTACAGACCGGCACCCTATTGCACTCCAGCTCAATCGCTATGGCTTTATGATCTGACAGTATGCAATCAAAAAATGTCAGTAGCATAGTTTAAAATATCTGCAAAGTTAATGAAAATGTTGTCTATGCAAGAGGTCTGCCTTCTGCTTCCAAAAACTTCCCGAAGTGAAATAATAATACATTGGGCTGATTAGGTGCCGCGCTAGGTCTAGCTAAGGATGCGCGATACACTCAAAAGTATCGATACGGATCGAAACGTAGAGTATTGATACAGTAAAATATCCTTTGTCAAAATATCGATACTTGGAATATCGATACCTTAACGATCCGGGATTTAGGGAGCGGTACTGATATTCCAAAACAAAATGTAGTGATAAATTGAATTAAATACTCTGCATCATTATCATAATATATTTATTATTATTATTACTAAAAATTAGAAACAAAAAACAAAGCATATTTCTTCTTTTGTCTTATCCTAAATTGTTATAGAAATCATAGTACAAAAAACGTATGGGACAACAATAGAGAAATTTTCTAAATTAAATACCTACATTAGCTTACCATTAAAATATTACAGGCTACGGCGACTACCCGGCGCCCCCTTGGGGGTGGACGGCCTAGTTTTCTTGCGTGAAATGGGTATTTGCTAAATATGGCTACCCGCTTCCACCAAAAATCTTCCCGAATCGTAAGGTATCGATCGATACAACAATAATGTATCGATACTTGCAATGTATCGCCAAATCGCCATAGTATAGTTTATGTATACTTTGGTATCGCAAAGCAAAGTATCGATCCTAAATATCGAGTATCGGACGTAAAAGTATCGTATCGCGCATCCGTAGGTCTAGCTCCAAGCTCCAAGGCCAGGGATCAGTTATTCGGACATTCGGAGCAGTTCCAGCGGGATTCTTATGTCTGAATTCGATACGTCACGTAACGAGTATACAGATTTGCGATTCTAATCTTGGAAGCGAAAAGAGTTATATCGAGTTGAAATGTCACTTTTACTCGTTACATATCTTGATGTCGAGTACCGTAGTTTGCTAGCCTAACCAAAATATTAAAATTTGAATTCTGTTAATTGGCACCTTGTAAATACTTAATACGCTTTTTATTCTTTTGTATATTTCTAAAGTTGAACGATAATGACATTTCAATTAAAAGAATACCATCTCAATGTATTGATAGGTTTTATGAAAAATCACCCAGAATTTGCTGCCGGCCGCTTGTCTGTAGCAAATGCAAGAGGAAAATTCCGAAATCTTTGGAAAGAATTAGCAAATAATTTAAATTATTCTGGTTTTGTGGTTTTGGGACTAGAACAGTCGAGAAGAGGGAAAAGGTTCCACATCAGAGACATCTTATATTATATACCTAGGTGCTGGAAATGTGTGGATTTAGAAGCTAACACAATTCCGCAAACATTTCTTAATTTACAGTTCCTTAAATCTTGCATCTGGTATCTTTTCTATATTAAAGTCTCTACGATACGCCTAAACTGAATATTGTGTCGTCTTCGCCGCAAGATTTCATTAAATAGCAGTAACAAATTAGGCCTTTTGCGGAAGAGCAAAAATATTTAATATAGTATCAACGACTGAAGACACAAATTTCAACCAATGAATCAACAGAAAAATCGAAACAACAAATTATAAGTTATTATCTTTTTTTTTGTAGTTATCTTCACCTTTCCCCTCTTTAACTTTGTCAAGTGGTTCTAAAAATGTGTGGCTTCTCGATAGAGAACTCGACACACGATAAGAATCGCTGTCTGCTCGCTAGCGAATACCTTGTCGAACGATAGGTAGTGACTCGATACGTGACGTATCGAAAGATGAGAATCCCGGTGCAGGTTGACACTGTTGACAGGTATTAGCTAGACATCCCTAAAATCGAGTACAATCGGCAATCGGCTAGTTTTTGTAATTTTACTAATTTATGTCCGATTTTTCTGTTGTATATTATATTTTATGGCGAGTGCAAGTATGGCTGTTAACCTTTCTAATGATGTTTGGAAAAATTGGGAAAAGAATGGTCGTCAAGAATTGTAAGTAAAACATAGAATATGGAAAGTATCAGTTAAGAAATATTTTTCACAAGTTAGAGTAAACAAAACATTTCGCGTAGGTTATATTATAAATTAAATTACAGTTTTTCTGCATAGTTGGTGTTTCGGTTATTATTCTTAGGAAAGAATATGCAATATAATTTATTTAGACACTCAAAATCATGTAACGAGCCTTAACATTATTTTTTTAAACTATTTTGAATTCATATGACTAGACATTGTCTCAAGCAATTCATGGAACTCTAAACCTAAACTCACGAAATGTGCTTTGATTGGCATTGGCATTGCAATAATATAGATTTAAAAAATACACTGGCAGAAACCACTTTTGAATCACATATCTTAAGAAACATTTGTGATGAGAAGTGAATTGGGCTGAGGATCGGTAAAAAACATATAGTTGTGACCCATCCCATGTAATGTTATTTGGGTTCATCCAACTATTTTGTACTTATGAATTTCTTTTAAGTAATGTTCCAATATGTAGCACAAATATGCATTCATTTATTTATTTGAACTTAACAGAGCCTTGAAGGAGTATCTTATTACCAGAACGGATATTCTCTAATATGCCTTGTATATGGCTATATTCCACTCCCTATTGGTATGCAATTGTGGCCTGGCATCATTCAGCAAAGTCAGATATGGTTTCTGGTTGACAGAATAGAAAACTTCTTTATTTCAGAACAATTTACAGTAGCTATATATTATAGTATCATCAATTTACAAGGGAAGCATCAGCAAAATACTCCATACAAGATGAGTCTGAGAACTGAAGAAGCAAATTACTCCTATGTTCAAAAATATAACCTTCAATATAATAAAAAATTAGAATATACTCCTTAACAGATTCAACCGGATCACGGCATGTCTGGATTGAGAAAATTATTTTTGAATAGTTTATTACAATTATGAATTGTATGAAGATCAAGAAGTGAACGCAGTACTTAAATAAAACTCCTTTCAAGACTGTATAATTTTATTTGTCAACTATAATATATACTATGTTGGGGTCTGGAACCTTCGGCAAAATGCATTGAAACAGAGTTTTATCCACAATACTGATACAGAATTTTTGCACGCGATGCGCATTTCACTAACCATGTTAGCATCATCAGGAGATGATTAAAACTAAACTTAAAATCTACCTAACTATTGTATACTAACTATTTGCTTAATCAACTGGAACCAAAACAAACCAATCCAGGAATCCCATTAGTCACGCTCGATCCAATACAATGGACTATACGGAATAGGTCCCTTTGAGATAGTACTAATTACTAAACTATTCTTACATTTAATAATTTCCATACATTCATATGCGTCTAATAATAATAATAATAAACATCTTTATTTCAGAATTATGTAAACATGAAATGAAATATGTCAACAACATAAATTTTGTCAAATGATTTAACTACTTATTACAAAACTGTAATATCTATGTTTAATAGATCATTGAACAAAACCTTTAAAATTCTAATACTATCTATGTTCTTTATATCATGAGGCAGAGAGTAAAACATTCCTATACAGGATGACATTTTTAACCTATGATTGGGTACCTACTTATAGTTAATCGTTCTTGTTTGGTACATGTTTTGTGTTTCACTACTCCTGAACACAGACCTGTTCCTAAAAAGGAACAACACACACTCCTCTATGTATATTGTACTGACAGTGAACAGCCTGTTTTGTTTAAACCTTCCTCTACAGGATTCCCGAGTCGATAAACCTAAAATTATTCTTAAGGCTCTTTTTTGACAAACAAAAAGCCTTTCATTGTCCCTGCAGTTCCCATACAAAATGATTCCATATCTACTATGAGACTCAAAGTTGCCATAGTACACAGTTTTTTTGGTTTTATTAAAATTTAATTCCAAAATCGTTTATTGTCAATTTTACAATATTTGCATTAGACACGTTACTAAAAATATATATTAAAATCAGGTACAGTAAAATTGTCAGAGATAAAATTACAAATACAAAAATCAATTACAAACACACAATCATATATCAGTTACATAAAGAACAACAGCAATAAACAAATGCATCTACATTACATAAGCAGCACACTCAAGCTGTAGATACTAAGAAACGATTCAAACACACACATCATAGAAGACAGTATTTATAAGCATCCCTTTAATTTTTCTTTTAAATGGATTGAGGCCAGCCATTTTTAGTTCCACAGGAAGCAGGTTGTAGAGTTTTATTCCCTGATAGAATGGACTATTCACATATTTACTGCTATGTGGAAAATCTCATCTGAGTAAATCTTTACGGAAATTATATTCCTGGTTAGTAGAAGTAGATGGATAATGTTTTCTACATTTATGAGTGTCCAATAGAATTTTGTAAATATAACACCCTGGCAAGGTCATAATTTTGCTATCCCTAAAACAATTTCTGCATGATGCCCGCGGGACAAGCCTGTGGATTATTCGGATACATCTTTTTTTGAGCCCTAAATATCCGAATGCTTAAGCCTTGACCACCCAGAACTGTACAGCATAGGTCATTTTGGAATGGAAGTAGACATAATACCACACACTTTAGAATTTTTATGGAAATTATCTCTCAAACATCTAATAGTATAACATATAGAATTTAATTTTAGGTTAAGGTTTCTTAACCCTTTAACATTGTTGATGCCTCGGATCTCCTGTCCAAGATTAACTTTTTGGTCCCCCAGTTTAACACTCGCAGACACCTGGTCTTTTATCTCCCCACACAGCACACCAATGTGGCTGTCAAAGAGACCATCTATAGGGCATGCGCCTGGTTTAACATGATGAATAGTGTCCACTGCTTGGACCTGTTTAACTTAACTTTAAAAGGCTTTAAGAGGGAGGTGAAGTTGCATGTTCATCTTGTGTAGTCGGGTATTCTGTAATTATATTTATATTTATCTATATATCGTTCTTTGTTCTTATATATATATTTATTTATAGTATCTTTAGTTTATTATTGTAAAAATATTTTACTTTTTTGTTATTTTACATTGTCTTGTTATTGGGACAACCTGTTGGACAATAAACCATTTGAATTTGAATTTGAATTTGAACATCGGGAGACGCCAGAACGCGCATTTCTTTGACTGCCATATTTGCGGCAGACGGATATTTTCGAACGACCAAAATAGTACTTGAGATCGGGAAACACGCGGCGGCGGCTTATCAACCTGTTAACTAGGAGCTTGGAGACCCACGATAGCGCGCAAAATTTTTAATTACTTTTATATACAGGGTTTAATCCGTCAGTATTCACCAAGCTGTTGTCGGGTATATAGCGTATTGCTTGTGCTTTGTTTTTCGGTTTTTTTCTCTAAATAAATAGTATACAGGGTGTTACTTAATGATATGTCATAACTTCAAGGGCGCATTCCTGGACCTATTTTAGGTAGAAAAGTTCATATAAACATGTGTCCTAAAATGTCTGGTTTTTAAGATACAGGGTGTCAATCTTTTTTTAAAAAATCGGTTTTTTATTAATATTTCAAAGATCCTTTTGCCGATTTTGTTGAAATTTGGCAGTGTTGTTTTTAGTGATAAGGAGTTTATTTTTCCCTAATTAGATAATAATTACTAAATTCAGTGGCGTCCCGGGGGGTGTCTTCACGACTATTATTGACAGAAAAAGTGTACGCCACTGACTTTTTTTCTAATTTTATTATTTTTTCGGATTAGGCAACTAAGAACAAAACTTTCTTGTCTCTTACCTTCTTTCTCCATTTTGCTTCGTTTTCAAGAAAAAAAATAATAAACATTTAGGTACATAATCAGCATCTCGAAAAATTATTGATGAAATAAAATGAAGTTAACTTTGCTCTCTGCTAGCGACTGTTGTTTTGTTGTCATAAACATTATGTGTTTCACATTGAATGGCAGCTTGTTTTTACTTTCTGCTCTAGTTTATTATTTCCTTGTTAGTTGTGCTAACAATAAAAATGGTAAACTATTCTAATTTACAGATGACGCAAATGCATTTCCTTTATGGTCTTGCTAATGGTAATTCCATGGAGGCCCGGCGACTCTATCAAGAGAGGTATCCTGATCGTGCTCTTCAAAATAGAAGAATATTTATAAACATTCATCGTCGTCTGACTGAATGTGGCAGTTTTAAACCTAAAAGCTTCGAGGGAAGACCTCGTACAATTAGAACCCCGGCAATTGAGGAAGCTGTTCTACATGCCATTGGTATCATAGACGACTATTTATTTGGACCATTTTCTTTTTACCAGGACCCCTTGACGGACACATTTTCAGTGAATGATTTGCCTTTAATTCTTGAAGATGTTTCTCTTCAGTTACGGCAGCAAAATTGGTTTATGCATGATGGTGCTCCAGCCCACTTTCCACTTTAGCATATTGGCTCGTGAATATTTAAACAGAGTCTACCGAAATCGTTGGATATGTCTGGAGGACGACAATTCTGGCCACTTAGATCGCCTGACTTGAATAGTTTAGATTTTTATTTGTGGGGGCACCTAAAAACGTTAGTTTATAGTACACCAATTGAGTCATTAGAACAGCTAAGAAATAAAATTATTAATGGATGTGAAACTATACGTAACACGTATGGAATTTTTGAAGGAGTTAGAGAATCGATGAGAAGAAGAGCAGCAGCCTGTATACGAGCGAGAGGTGGTTATTTTCAACATTTTTTAGTAAATACTTTGTTTATTTTTATTGCTTATGGTTTGTTAGATTGTAAAAAATTACTTTAAAATAAATGTTCTACAAGTTACGTGAATTAATTCTGTGGTGATGCTATAAACTGGTTTTAATTTTTTTCTTGATAACAAAGCAAGATGGGGAAAAAAGTTAAGAGACAAGAAAGTTTTGCTCTTAGTTGCCTAATCCGAAAAAATAATAAAATTAGAAAAAAAGTCAGTGGCGTACACTTTTTCTGTCAATAATAGTAGTGAAGATGCCCCCCGGGACGCCACTGAATTTAATAATTATTATCTAATTAGGGAAAAATAAGCTCCTTATCACTAAAAACAACACTGCCAAATTTCAACAAAATCGGCAAAAGGATATTTGAAATATTAATAAAAATCCGATTTTTTTCTTTAAGATTGACACCCTGTATCTTAAAAACCAGACATTTTAAGACACATGTTTATATGAACTTTTCTACCTAAAATAGGTCCAGGAATGCGCCCTTAAAGTTATGACATATCATTAAGTAACACCCTGTATTTGAGCACAATGAGTAGGGAAAATAAGAAAGGTTTATCAGATAAAGAGCTTGAACAAATTTGGGAAGAGGAATCTAAATCTGAAACAGAATCGCTAAATTTTAATCCAGACAGTGGCGCGGAGAGCGAATATGAACAGAGTACGCAGAGCATCTAAGATGACACCAGTTTCATGACTGAAAGGACAGAGAGTGAAAGCGAAAGTGATGATTTATTTTTTAAAATGTAGGCATGTTTATTTTTATAATATTGATTTTTTTTTCCTTTTTTTTTTGTTTTGTTTTGTCTATTAGGTAGGTATTTTTTAAGTTTTTTACATAAAGATGTAACATACAAAAACTCTTTCGACTTTATTAAAGTTTCTTATCAAGATCCAGTACTATTTTTTACTTTGCGCATTTAGGCGCATATTATATGGGAGTCAGGAAACGCAGTTATGCGCAAAAATAATAAACGGGAGACGCACGAATGCGCAGGCCTTAAAAACTCCGGTTTGTATGGCACGTCGTGTGAAAAAAGCCCCGATGTTAAAGGGTTTTAAATGAGTGCTGAAAGTCAATTTAGAGTCTACAATGAGACCCAATATTTTAGTTTCACAAATTGTATCTAAAGGATATTGAAATGGCATAGTACTCACAGAAACATATTTACTTTCAAACAGGACAATGTTGGATTTACCCACGTTCAATATTAACCTACTTGCCTCAAACCACTTCTTCATTTCGTTCACAGCAGTCTTTATCTTAATACTAAGTCCTTGCGCAGTCCTATCACTAAGTATACACGTAGTATCATCAGCATACATGATCATTTTTCCCGAATCATATTTTGGCAAGTCATTTATAAATATTAAAAAAGTAGAGGCCCAAGAACTGATCCCTCAGGTACCCCAGGCACAACAGTATGAAGGGAAGAATCCGATGTATCCTTCCCATCAGAAATCCTGACGTACTGCTGCCGTCCCGAAAGATAGGACATGCACAGGTTCACATACCACACCCCTCACACCATATCCTTCCAACTTAGCCAGAAGTATGTTATGGTCAACCATATCAAAGGCCTTGGATAGGTCACATACAACTGCGCACATTTTTTGCCCCCATTTCTGCTTGCATATATCTCTCTTAACATGTCATGTATTGTACTTTCAGTTGAACGATCTCTAGTAAAACCATGTTGAGACGTAGTTAGCAAATTGTTAGTTGCTAGGAAGTTGAGCAATCTTCAATATATAGCCCTCTCAATTATTTTGTTTATAATTACGGAGATGGAACGATAATGAAAAACACTGAGTTGGGATATCTTTTTAAATACAGGAATTATCTTAGTTATTTTAAATTCTTGCGGGTATATCCCAGATTCAAATGAAGGATTGATGAGATCAGAAATGCATGGCGCCAACAATTCCACATAGAACTCATGAATTTAGCCGGAATTTCATCAAATCCCACTGACGAGGGGCGAACAATTTGGAGAATTTCCATGGGAGTTGTGGGGATAAGTAATAGGATATGATAATAAACATTAACTACCGGCTGCAGAACAACCGGGATCTCAGCATTTGATGATCTATGATCTAGATATTTACCTAAAATTCTAAGAGTGTAACAGACTCTATTAAGCTTGGACAAAATGTGTTCTACATGTTTATCATAACATAAGTTGTTATCTATTACCATCCCAAGAAACTTAGCACTAGACCCTAGTTTGATATCCACATCTTTAATACATATACTTTCTGGTTCTTGTATTCTGGATTTATTCGTCTTAAATATTAAAAGATGTTCGTTTTAAGGTTGTTTAAAATTAATCCTTTTTTGGTAAACCAATTATAAACGTGTGACATTACCAACTTGGTTCTATCAATCAGGTCAGGTAAACAATCCGCGGTCACCAACAAATTCATGTCATCCGCATAATTTGTGATCTTACAGTAATCATGACATAATTCTGTAATATCATTTATGTACAAAATGAAAAGCAATGGACCCATTGCGCTACCCTGTGCTATACCCATGGTAATCTATATTTTTTGATGTTACCCTTTCAATTCCATAGCCCACAATCACCTGTTGTTGCCTGTGAGATAAATACGATATGACCCATTTTAGAGCCATACCTTGGATTCCATACAACTCTAATTTCTACAAACAAACAAACAAAACATTTATTAGCAAAAATGCTATACAGTTTACAAATTGTAATACTAAATAAACTCTTCATTAATTAACAATATCACAAACACACACTATGCATGCCTTTCTTTAACAAAAGTACATGTACTTCTCTTAAATTCATTTAAGTTCTGACTATCTCTAATATATAGTGGCAGCGAATTATAAATTAACAACCCCTGATAAAATAACTATTTTTGAGTCTGTGTCTTATTAAATCTAGGTAGAAATATGTTACTGGAATTTCTCGTATTATAACTGTGAATTTCATTTACAAATGTTATTCTATTAGTTAAATATTTAGGTACCATATTGTGTAACATTTTAAAAATAAATATTAAATTTTGGTAAACTAGTCTTTGATTTACACTCATAAAAGTCAATGCCTCTAACATCGCCTTAATACTGGTATACCTAGTTACCCTTAAAATTGCCCTCATAGCTCTATTCTGAAGTTTCTGGAGGTTTAGCTTACTGGTTTCATTAACATACATTAAAATTGTTGGACAATGTTCAAAATGAGGAGCAATTATGGTTTTATACACTGTAATCCCGACATATATGACAAATTCTGACTTATTCTCCTAAAATAATTATCTTTTTTACTTACTTGTAACAAGTTGGCATCAAACTGTTATGCTCTTAAGTCGTAGCAAGGGAGGTTGATTTTGGTATTGCTAGAAACACTTACTTTTCATTAATCGAGTCACACCTAAGGTATGGTTTGTGTTTCTGGGGTGCATGTACTAAGCATCTATTTAATAGTGTTTTTATTTTGCAAAAGAGGGCGATCAGATGTCTTTGCAATATCAGTAACATTGTTCTTTCTCTTTCTTTTTGTTCTTAATATCTATTTTTAGTATTTTATATGTTTGTTGTTTTAAATTGTTTTTGACATTCATTCTAGATTTAGGTAATTGTTAATTGTTAATGTCATTGCATAGCTCATTACTTGCAGTTATTATATTGTATTTATATATATTTGACGTTTTTTTTTCTTTTTACAGCTTTGTCAACAAGTTCCTCTTATGACAATAAAGCATATTTTGATTTGATTTGATTATTTTATAACAGATATAGTTTACGTGTTTATTAAACTTTAACTCCCTATCAATAATAATTCCCAGATACTTAATTTCAGGTACAACTTCTAATTTATCACTTAACATTTTTAACTCTGGTTCTACAGCATTCAGTTTAGTACAAAATAGCATTGCTTTGGTCTTTTTTTACATTCACAAATAATCCATTATATCCCAACCAATTTTCTAATTTTTGCACTGCATTTTGCGTCTTAACTCTAGCTTGTTCTATATCATCCGCAACAGCAGACAGTAAAATGTCATCAGCAAACAAATTTATCATAATATCACTATCTATACAGTCTATAATGTCATTTATATACAATATGAACAAGGAACAACCCAAAACAGTTCCCTGTGGAACACCATACTGAACCTCCGCCGCCGAAGACAGATAATCACCCACTTTTACTCTCTGGTATCGATCCTTTAGGTAGTTTTGGAACCACTATCTTGCTTTTCCCACAACACCAAATTTTTCATGTTTTTTCTCAATTATGTCCCTATCGATAGTCAATACTGTAGACTATATGGTCTGTACTGTAGTTTAATGTATCATAGGCCTCTTTTAATGTATCATAGGCCCTAAAAAGATTAAGAAATAAACCCATTAGTAAACTTTCACACGCTAGAGCATTTATTACTTGGTACGTAAACCGAAATATCGCCGATTGCGTTGACCTGCCCTTGTTGAATGTCATTAATCAAACCATTCAACATCATATGTTCCATGATACCGTTACACATTACACGCTCAAAGATTTTTGAGAAGGATGGTAGTAGACTAATTGGCCTATAATTTTCAAGTTTCATTTCGTCGCCTTTTTTAAATACCGGCACGACTAGAGCTAATTTTAGCTGATCGGGGAATATTCCGTATTTTTTTTTGGAGGAGTTGAAATTTACATAAAACAGCTTCATGATCTGACAAACCAGGATTTAGCACTGAGCAAAATACACCATTCTTAAAATTAGAACAAACATAATCTAAGATAGAGGCTCTGTTTTGCGTGACTCTGGTAAACTGATCAACATGCACTACCAAACCGTGACAACATAACAAATGCCTAAGGGACTTAACTAATCTTTGGTTTTTATCTATATAATTAATATTAAAATCGCCTGTTAAAATAATAGTTGACCTGGGGGGTAAAGATGTTAAAAGTAGTTCCAATCTAAAGAGAAAGTTATCTCCGCAAGAGTTAGGAGAGCGATATACACAAACAATAAACAGATTAAAATTCACAGAAGATATCACAGAACATTCGAAGCTGAGTTCATCACAATGATAATTAAATTTAGTATCCTCCTTAAAGCTAAATCATCATCTCATCTCTTACAAGGATCATAGAACCACCATGTGATGAGTTGTTTCTACAATATTTAGTTGTAACATTATAATTAAAAATATGAATTGGTTCATCAATTTTTAACCAATGTTCAGTGAGCACCAAAATTTCAGGGTAGTTAAGATGATCCAAAAAAAGGTCTAGCTCACTAATCTTACCTCTAATAGATTGGATATTCAATAATACAATGCTTAGAATACTGGTGTTTACCCTAAAAAAGACCCGTTACTAACAGAAGCTGAAGTCACATGTAAATTGTGAGACTCTGTGACCTCCACTATGCTGTCATGCATTACCTCTTCCTGCAGAGCATTACCTCTATTGTCTGTTAATGAGCATGTAATGTGAATTAAGTTTGTTGAGTTACGTTTAGAGGAATTTATAATGCTCGTCAAGGATTTGGCAATTTCATAGTTACCTAATTTGGTGCCCCATTGATTGCAGATGTTCAATAACGCAACACGATTTTTTATAAATCTATCAACATAATCCAAAAAGCAACTTAGAAGAAGTAATTAACCCTATGAGAAAACCTATTAACTAGAACTAGACAAGTTAAAAATATTAAATTAGTAAACCAAACTAACCCAAACAAGATTTGATAACATTATTAAAATGACGAACACTAGGATAATTACCGATACTAAGACATTGATTTGTATAGGAGTGGATAAGCAATAGCCGCCTGTCGCACTATTCAAAAGTGGCAACCTATGGGCGAAAAAACAGGTTTCTGCCCTGACAAAATCGACGCAAAATGGAAAAAAGTAAACAAAGAAGATATCGTTTCGTCATGCGCACTAAAACACTTGTCGTCTCAGCAGGCGTCGGTCAGGACCGAATTTGGCTTTTGTCTTTGACGTGTTTTCGTTTGGACGGCGCGGCGTTTTGAGTTAATAATTCGAGTTCTTTACTTTTTTGACTTTCTTTGGACCTAGTGTCTGTAGTTGCTTAATTCGTTTTAGTTTAGTTGTTCACGTTTGTGGTTTGTGCTTACCCTATTTTGATTTTGGTTTAAATTAAACAATACGCACACAATGGGCAATGTTAGCAAATATATAATCCCGAAAGTGTATGGTTGTGTTTTGTAGGAGTAGAGGTAAAATACCCGTGATTTCCTATTTCAAGTAAGTCTAATTATTATGAGTATTACGTATTTATACCTTATTGTTTGTTTCGCTATGCTAACTGGGGCCCATTTCACAATCGGCAAGACTTCTCTACCGAATGTTTGGTGAAATAATCACTTTCGGAGTCCGGGCCTGCCTATTGATCTTCACGGTGCAACAGCTAACGCCTACTAATTTTCTAATGCGCAAGTCCAAATTGAAATTTTTTTGTTTACATTTCGCGGTCGTAAATTTGCCATGTTTGGTCTATTTATTGCTTATCCACTCCTGTAGAAATCAATGTACTAAGATCATTGGCTCCACATCCAATGATAACATAGTCATCTTCAGTAAAACTTTCCACCAAACTAGGAACATTCTCAAGCACATTTTTGTAAGATGCATGTGCTTTGATTATAGATTGTATGCACACACTCTCACCAAGACATCTGCGAGGAGGATAGTTAATGTGTTTTACAGTTTGATCACCGAGTATTAGGCTATTCCTGGATGGGGTTTTATGTGTAAAGACCTTATTAAGTGCCTTTAATAAGCATATTTCATTGGAGTATGAGTTGTTTTCAAATTCAAGGATTCTAATAAAGTCAATCATGGACCTATTAATTGCATTAAGGTCCTTTAATTCCTTCTCAAACTCTGTCTGATTATACTTTGCATTTAGGGCGTTTTTTTTCCTCAATGTGTTCTGCTAAATTTAAATGAAGAGTGGCAGCTTCTTCTCTCTTACTATTAATTGCAGCTTGAAGAAGTTTTTCAGACTCAAAAACTTCTTCCTCAAACTCCTGAGGTTTTTTCCTCTCTCTTTTCATAGAAACTTGTAACCTATTTAGGTCAGTTTCCTTTTTATTGACTTGCTCTTGTAACTCTTGAATAATTTCATCTTTTTCAGCGCAAATTATTTCTAACTGATCAGTTTTTTCCCTTAGCTGGATCTTCCCTGGAATCCCTCTCCAGGCAACTAGGATGAAAAATATGAGAGCAAGTCACACAACAGTAATAGACGTACGTCTTGTTAGAGCAACATCTAAACCTGAATTTTGAACTCATTTGTTTAAGTTACAAATATTATTAAAAGTATTAAAAATATTAAAAATTATTTACTACACTATTTTTGTCACCTTCTATTCTAACGTTCCTTTTAGTGTTTTTTCCTGTAATTTTATTAACTATGGCCCAAGCCGTTTTTGATTTGTTGACTTAACTAATTTGTTACTATAGTGACTGTTTTTACAATCTAACAACAGCTTGTCATACTCTCGTTTTTTTTTATTAACATACACATCCTTTTATCCATTGTTTAAATTTTTAAATATATACAGATCCAATGGGTTAGTTCTCGAACCTCAGGGATTACTTGCTTATATTTATTTTTATTGAGATTTTCGAGCATCGCTCAAGGAAACAAGTCTACAACCTTTCATTTCGAAGGTGACCGCGGTAGTCCTTTAGTTTTAAAGGAATCACACCAACGACGAGATTCACATGCTGGTGTATAATAGCGTTGTCGATACCCTGATGAGCGACGGGTGGATGTTTCTTGTAGTCCACCGAGGAACCGAAACAACATTCCTCTACACAGCATGTATTTGGATTTTACCCTTTTATGGATCTCGTCGTTTCGATATTTTGAGTATCGAACACGATATTTTACTGTATCGATCCTTTTGTTACGATTCAGTTCGATATCTCGCTGAGTATTACACAACCCTAATTCAAGCAGTTTTGGTTGCCATAAGAAAATTTATTATGCCCTATGGTCTACTTTTTTCTTGAAGATTACAACATGTAAAATATTTGGCTCCTAAAGGCTGTTTTATACTCGTATATAAAGATGTTTTAATGTTCATGTGGATTCAACTATAAATATTTAAATAAAATTATAGTACATTACCTTTATGAATTATATTTGCAATATATTCATTTCCAATAAAATCACATGTCAAAAGCATATATTTTATTATAAATAAAACAGCTTTTTAGCAAAAACTCAGATTTCTGAGTGCTGAGTGATCAGCGTAGAATATGCAGTTATATTGTGTTTGTACTCCTCCGCCAGTGGGTATGGTGATAGTCTAATCTTTTAGAACAGGGTTTTCACATACTGTTTGGAACCCACAAAATATGCATTTTAATCTAGAAATCAAACAAAAATAACTATAACCTAATATTAGGAATATGAACATTCCTTCTCATTTTCGCAGTATTTTGTCTTTGGGCCAGGTTCTAGACTAATATTTTATCTGTTTTTATTATTATGAATAATAGGTCTTATATTTTGTTAAACAATTAATTTGTTACAATGTCAATTATAAATCCTAAAGCAATAAGAATGTATATTTTTGGTATAGTAAAGCCTTTGATTGAATAATTATTTCACATATATTTTTCCAGCATTAAATCATGTACAAGCCTGCTTAAAAATGACACGGTCAGTCCAGTCTTCGATCAAAATGGAGTAATGTCTCCTATTACCAGCAACATATATCAGTTGATAGATAAAGGCATTAAAGGACTACTTAAGAAGGAAGCTGTAATTTTTACATTGCAAGAGTTAAGCGTAAGTACTGTATTTCTGTAAATCTGTTTTATTTATATTTAATTTCAATTAATGTCGCTTGGGCAATGCTGTAATACCTACTTAATGTTGTGAAGGGTTTTGTTTTTTGCACGCGCTTTAATATTTTAAGATAGGAAAATAACTTCCTTTATTATCTTTTGAGAATATCAAAATAGTAAAAAGAACATTAAAACGTACAATTTACATACATATTTTTATTTACTTATGTACAGCAAACGAAATATAGAAAATCATTATAGTAAAAAATGTAGAAATAGGTATAGAAAACACAATCTAATCGATAAGAATTAGCCGATCCAAACGCTTTCTAAAGAGACCTAACCCAAAGAGATTATTCGCGTCTACCTACACCAATTTTGAGCCTTCACACATGCTTACGTCCTAATTCTATATTTTTCAAAGTTGTTTTTTCTTGGTTTTGGACATTGCCAAATGCACAGGTCTAAAGGTAGAAAATTTGCTGTAGGTAGACGCGAGTAAAGAGATCCAACCCAACGGTGTTGTGACAGCGAACCATGCGCGTTATCGGGCTATACAAGCCATTCTTGAACCTATAACATGAACAGTATTGAAATTAATCTCACGAAGCAACTGCGAAGCACAGACAGGCCCATTAAGAACCTTAAAAATAAAGTGAACATCAACACGTTGTCGTCGCTGACAACCCAATCATGTTAAAGTCTCATTACAATATTAAAATTAATTGATTAATTAGTATCACTGTATGTATTAATGTGCGCCTTAAAAGCCAACGAACGCATGAACCTATGTTGCACACTATTGCGGTGATCTGACACTGATAATAAGGTGACCAAACTACAGATGCATATTCGAGACCCGAACGCACCTATGAACAATATAAAAGCTTAAATGACTGAGCACTATGGTTACGTCCATATCTAGGGATAAAACCCAGTGGTTTTATACCCATCCCAAATAATCTTATTAACATGCGATTTAAAAGATAACTGATTGACGGGAATCACTCTCAAGTCGCGGATATCTGAAGCCAACTCCAGAACAGCACCATTCAAATAAAATTTATTCTTAGGTATGTTTTCAGATCGACCAAAAGATATCAATCAATCAATCTTTATTTAGGAATCACCTAATACAATTAAGCTACATAAAAATGACATGCCACAAATACTAAAAAAGGCTATTAATAA
>MU193824.1:4730-21857 GCA_016904865.1 Pissodes strobi | reverse complement strand
CGAAGAGGTATAGTTGGAACTAATTTATTTTTTGGGATTTCAATGTCTAAGTCGAAATCTTTCTTTAATAATGTGCAAGATAAAGCTCTTAACGATTCTGGGTCTTTGAAATCAAATATAGTTTTTCCTGTGATGTCTAGCTTAACATGATTTTTGAATTCTGGAAAATTCAAAGCCAGTTCCTTGAAGTTGGGAGGGTTCTTGTAAATGTTTCTGGGATGCATAAACTTATTCATAGACATCTTAAGACTTAAAAGTCACACAAATATCATTTAGAGCTTGCAACAGCACAATTTTTTTTTACCAAAATATTTTGAAAAAAAATATAGAAACTAGCGGGAAGTTGACATGATGAAAAAATTGGTTATATTAGGAAAGATAATATTTTCTTCTATGTTTCGCCTTTCCGGCTTCAGCTGTCTGGGCTAATGTCATCAATTCTACTAAAACATACTCGACGATACTCCGACAGTATCATTTCATTCCTTCGCATATTTCACTTTTCGAATGGCCCTCCGCTCGCTACGGGGGCTCAAGAAAAGGAACCTAACCAGGTGCTAACCCAAGACATACCCAAAAACAATAAAAAAACAGTTTAGAAATATAACCTTAAAAAAAAAATTAAAACACCGACGGGGTTTGAACTCGAGTCGCCGAAGTCATTGTTTATATATAAAGACAATGCCGAAGTGAATGCTAATCATGCAAACCCCTAGACCACCAGGGCACACACATACGATTGGTTGCATCACGAAGACATGACGCGCAGGTGCGTGCGCACGCATGGAATGAAATGATACTGTCGCAGCATCCGTGAGTCTAAAACATCGATCGAAAAATAGCTATGTTTTGAGAAATGAGAAAGCGTCTATTTTGCCGAACTTTGAATTGTTATCCCCATCAAGAAGAGGACAGTTTGGCGCTGTTTAGAGTTAATTTGCCAGTACAGCCTCCGTCCGGGCTTAGTTAGAGCTGAGGCGACCCATTCCAGATAAGTTACACCCTTGTGGGTTTGGATCTTTGAATATACTTTTTATATTCAAAGGTTTGGATCAAGGATGACTGTCTCGTGTCTCGCGAGAGCTTTATTTTGGCTGCTCAAGGTAAAAGCAGAAACCAACTTTACTCGGGTTGGAATTTGTAATCTTGCATGTTCCGTCCCGGTTAGATCATTGATCAATGAACTAATAATTATTTTTATTAGTTCATTGGTCTAGATGCAAGTTTTTTCCACGTGTTTCAGGATTTGTTGTTTACTAGTTTTTAACTCAAAGACCACCCAGACATTCAAATAGTGAAATTGTTTAATATTATTTATTATCATTTTAAATAAATATTTAGGAAGTGTTCAGTTCAGTTGGACTTTGGTCTAAAAATAATTATTTTAAATTGGAAATATGGACACTGTAGACACAAATATTGAAAGAAATGGAAGCAAGAGTCCTAAGAAGATGAAAGTAGATGGTGTTCCTATTTTTCGTTCTCCAATAAATGATGTTGTTGCTCCACCTAGTCAGAAGTCAAAATGTACATGGAATAGAATTCATGACAAGACTCAAATAAATCCACATACTACTGATGACTGGTAAGTAAGTGTCATGATACAATATCATGAGTAAGTGTGGTATGCTAGTATATCTAAGTATGATACAGAAAACAGAATGTTTAACGGGTCTGGTGTTTCCATGTCAGCAAGAACTTCAAGCACTGTGAAATGTCATATCCTAGTTCTTTCAGGTCTCATCAAAGATTCTTGAAAAAGTAATCATTATTTTATTTCTGTTGCTGATGATTGTCGAAAAGATATTGTTCCTAACATGTGCGCAAAGTGTCTTTCAAGCACTTACAACATATCCGAACTCCACTTTGTGTTGTTCGTCTACTGCGGAAAAGTGTCACTTTGCACTTGCTAGCAAAATAACTACATTTATTTTGCTTCATCTTTTTAAATAGCTACGTAATTGTCCAGGAAAATATAAAAATGATCTTTCATACATTTTGAAAATTAATGTTCAATTCTGAATTTTCCTAACGGCACATCACAAGTTGCTGGATTACACAAATTTTCATAATTTAACCAACTTCTTATGGTGTGGTTAGAAAATTTGCATTCTGTGAATTTTAATATGGGCTACTCTCAGGGCTACACTTACATATATCATGATGAAGCTATGCCTGATCTATGTATAATGCACAGAAAAATTTAAATGCTTCTCAATCCATGTAAAATTAAATATGTTCATATTTTTATAAATTTGTTCTAATCAGCATACATGGTGTATGGAAGTCACCTTATTCCCAGCTATATTTAGTAACACACAGTGACAAGGCAAAATATCTAATCATTTTAAAATCCATTCTTGACCTTATTTTTTATCTAATGGGAAGGGATCATATTTGCTTTATCATTTATTTAATAACTTAAGTTAGCCAGTAGATATCTAAAAATAGATTTACATATTATTTATCTGAATATGAATGTTTGCATACCTACCTTATTGGATCTTGTATATTAGCTCTAATTTTTTTGCCCATTGACACCTTAGTTATTATCATAATATAATTTGTGTGCTATTTAATTCCCCAAAATTAAAAAAAAATCTGTTTTTTTTATTACAGGAGACGCAAGTCAAAGGTTTTACCTGATGTTTTGAAGACCATAGGAAATACACCTATTGTGAAATTAAACAAAATTCCTCAGAGTGCTGGGGTAAAGGCTAATATTTGTAAGTTAACCATCTATTTGAAATGATTCCCTTGTTATAGAAAAATGGGTTCTGGCACCTACATTACTTAAAATCCTTAGTATTTGCTATTTTACTTTATTAGGGGAATTGAAGATATTGAAACTATGTAAAAAATAATAAAATAAAGGGGAAATATATTTTAAGTTTTATCTTAAATAAGGGAAAAAAATAAATTGGAAGTTGCAAAATTAAAGGAACTCAATATTTGAAATCGATGTAAATTTGATTTTGAATATTCAAAGTATGAGTATCCTAGTAATATAAATAAACAGTTTTATTATTTTATTATTGTTCTCAATCATCATATTAGATTTTCAGGCTTTTATATGATTTAAAACTGTTCTTTTATACCCTAGAATTAAGCTAAAGCACCATAATTAAGCTTCAAGTAAAGCGTTCTTTCTAATATTACTGTTGGATGAGGAATGTTTTTTGTTATTATAATAAAACATTTAGATTTCCTTTTCCTTAGATGTAAAATGTGAATACTTTAACCCTGGTGGTTCTGTGAAGGACAGGATTGGCTTCAGAATGATTGAAGAGGCTGAGAAACAGGGATTGTTAAAGCCTGGTTCTACAATCATTGAACCCTCATCAGGGAACACTGGTATTGGATTAGCCTTGGCAGCTGCGGTTAGAGGTACCTACTTTAAATGCCTAAGATCATGTTTATTTTAAAGTTAATGCTGAAAAATAAAAACAAATTGATGGCAATTTTTAATACATATTCTTGTACATATTATTGTTTGCGGATCTTCTGCTTATAGGTTTTTATGACAGAAAATAAATATTCTACATTACCGTGCTAGGGTATTACAAGTATTGTATATTTAAACACTTGGCCCTTCATATATTTCCATTTAAATCTTAAAAAATGAGTTTTTAACAAACAATGGAAACCCTAAATAAGACGTTTTTCTATTTTTTTTAGGCTATCGTTGTATCATTGTAATGTCCGAAAAAATGTCCCATGAAAAAGTGGCAACATTGAAAGCACTTGGTGCTGAAATAGTTCGAGTCCCTGTAAATTTGGACTCATATTCACCTGATGGTATGTTTGGAATCACACATAAATTACATAAGGAGATTCCAAATTCTGTAATTTTGGATCAGGTAATAGCTATTTGAGTTAGGTACTATGCAAAAAACAAATTATGTCTATGGTATAAGGTGTAGTCAAAGGCAATAAACAGACAAGGGAAAAGGGCACTTTCTTTTGAAGTACTTAGTCATGGCTTTTTTCTATTCTTCTTGGAATAATAACAATAAAAAAAAAATTGAAAGTGAAGAATCTAAAAATTCTAATACCTAAAATACACATTTTCTTTTTTCAAACTAGTGAATAATTGATTTTGTATCTATAGGGTTAGTAAAAATATATATATTATTATCCTGTTCTAGAGTTAATTTTGTGTTAATTTTAAATTTATATTCTGTTAATTTTTAGTATTCGAACCCTGGAAATCCCTTAGCTCACTATGACACTACTGCAGAGGAAATTTTTGATCAGTGTGATAAGAAAGTTGATATGATTGTAAGTGTAAATTTTGTGTTACATTTTGATAACTGCCACATATTTGCATTGTAAATCATAATAATATTGCCTCCAATGAAATCAATACTTTGACTGGACAATTTCAAAAAATTGTATTGCTTAGTTTTTTTACTAGTTACAAGTTTGGTCCAGCTGTATATATAGTACTTATTATTATTAACATGGTGTAAAAACGCAATGAAGTACATTAAGGTATGATAGGAATAATATAAATAAAATTGACATTGACAGATATTAAAACATTGTGTACTGTGCTATACAAAAAAACAGAGAACCCCATGCAATCCTAATGAGAAATGGTTTTTGGCCACTTTTCATGATGTTTTAGGTTTGACCTCTTAAGCAAAAGCTTCCTCATACCCTTAAGAAAATCCTACTGATAGTTTTTATGATACAGGATATTTTAAAAGCTGTGAATGCTGTGATGTTTGAAATATTGCTTAAGATTTTGTGCATTTGATTTATCAGTAACATCCAAAATTAGGATGATGGTTTTTGCACATAACTGTAGGTGCTTGTATGTTTTATTTACTCATAAAAAATATATTCTACAAAGTATTCAAAATTCAAATTTTACAACTCTGTCAAATCTTTAATGTGATAAATTCTCTAAAAATAGGAGAAATTAAAGAGTGTTGAAACAAAAAGTTATATTTAATGAAGTATTAGAGGAACGTAAAACTGCGTTTTTTTAAGAATCATCAGATGCTCTTTAATTATTAAAAAATACTGCAAACTAGACTAGTGCAGCCAATAGATGCGAAAAAATACATTTTACATTAAAAACACATTTTATCTTATGTAATTGTTAATTTTAAGTATCAAGAGAATCATCTTTTTATCCTCAAATACGGAAATAAAATTGTTTACACATCTAGAATTATAATTAAATTTGGAACATGCAAAATGCAAACTTATTTAACTTTTCAAAAAATACTGTGTAGCCTAATAAAACTATATATAATTAAAACATTTAATACTGTTGAACTTTAAACTATTTTCAAAAGTTGTATATTAGGCAATTTAATTTAACTTTGAACCAGAATTACCAATGAAATGTGCTCATCAACTGTAAAAAAGTGCGACTAATGGGGAAATTAGTGTAAGTTATTTAAAAGAAAAATACATTTGCTGGTCAAACGTAGGATATTCCCTTTTTGAAGACGGTTTCAAATTCAAATTTAAAATGCTTTATTGTACAATAATTACATGAATCTGTTGACAAAGCTGATTAAGCTAGTTAATCTATTTTCAATGTACAATCTAAAATACTAACAAACTTGTCCCAAATTCAAAAATGTACAGTCCATACTTAGCACTAAACATTAAAAAACACTGAAATAACCTATAATATGATAATATAATACAACACAACATAAAAAAGATTAAAATTGAGTGACCCGTTACAAAGTGTCACTATAAAATTCACCTAACGTATAATACACCTTGCCAAGCAATAATGTTTTCAGCGATCTTCTAAAATGCTGTAGGGTATCGGAACATCTGATCTTTATTGGAAGATGATTAAACATTTTCCGGCTTTCATAAATTAATGATTTTTTTACCAGTGATGTTGTTGGATCCGATAAGGGTAAGTCATGTGCCTGCCGAGTTATCCGCTGGCCAGGCGGTCCCCTGATCATGTTCTGGTGTTTATAAATAAGTGAGGTGGATTCCAGGATAAACAGAGAAGTAAGAGATAAAATATTCTGAGATCTGAAGTGAGGCCTACATGATTCTCTCTGACTGACGTTTACGATCGAGCGAACGGCCTTTTTCTACAGAATGAATAAAATATTAACATACTGCTGCGCGCTAACACCCCAAAATGGAATACCGTATCTAAGGTGAGACTCAAAATCAGCAAAATAGACCGTCCGGGCTACAACCGGGCCGAGCTCCCTACTAGCAGTCTTAACTGCGAAGCAACCAGAAGAGTGCTTTTTACTCAATTCCAGAATATGATCTATAAAGCGAAGTTCACCATCAACAAACACCCCCAGATTTTGAAGAGGATCAGTATCCAGTTGTAACCCCTGCATGTTGCATTTAAAACCTATTACGTTGGTTTTAGTTATATTGAATGATAGCCGATTAGCACTGCACCAGTTCTTAATCACTAATAAATCCTTGGCAATATGTGCCCTGAGCTGGTTTTTATTATGCCATACAACAGAAGTATCATCAGCGAAAAGAGTGCACGCGCCTGCAATCTTAGCATTTACAATGTCGTTCATATACAGCAGGAAAAGTATAGGTCCCAAAACAGATCTCTGTGGGACCCCACACTGAACTCCCATGGACGATGAACGGCCACCAGAAACAACCACTGACTGACTGCGGCCCTCAAGATATGAGCCAAACCATGCCAGAGACGCGCCCCTGAAACCGTAATGTTCCAGCTTTGACAGCAGTATTCCATGATCCACGCAATCAAAAGCTTTGGTAAGATCACAGAACACCGCTGCCACAGCCTCCCCCCCCGTTCATACAACTATACACCCTTTCCAGGAAACTAAAAATAGCATCATGCATACCTTTCGCCTGTTGGAAACCGAATTGGCTATTTGTTATCAGGTTATTTGTCCTCAGGTAATTCTACACTCTACTCTTCACAATTTCCTCAATTTTTTTTGAAAATGTACACAACAACGAAATAGGTCGATAGTTTGACGAATCGATGACGGCGCCGCCCGTGTGCAAAGGGATAACAAGAGCTGATTTCAAACATGAGGGAAAACTCCCCGAGTCCACGAGCAATTTATTGCCGCAGCCAAGGTATCAAGAGCACAGTCGGGCAAATAGTATAATACTTTCGCAGAAATGCCGTCTTCTCCACAAGACTTTTTATTCTTTATATCCGCTAGAGCCTCCTTAACTTCTAATGCAATTATAGGGAAGAAGAAGAACGAACTAGAAGGTGACAGATGTTCCAAATATGAGAGGGGATCGACATCAGATGAAAGAGTTTGTGTTATATTACCCGCAATATTACAAAAGAATTGATTCAAAATGCCGGGGTCAATGTCAACAGTATGACTAGATTTACTTGCTTTATTACGCAAGTCATTAATAACAGACCAACTTTCCTTTTGCCTATTTGAGGACTCAATAATTCTACTATTGAAATATTGATGTTTTGCTATCTTAACAGTATTTCGATATATACTACGATACCTATTACAGTGAGGTATAAAGATTGGATTATCAGAGAACTTTTTAATTTAATTGAGACTACGCAAATTGGCCGCAGATAACCTCAAGCTCCTAATAATCCAGAGTTTACGTTTTTTTTATTTCGGCCTAATTAGCCGCAGCGGAAATACCCGATTGAAGATGTCCACTAGAATCGAATGAAAGGCGGCAAATGGCTCTGGGGCTCTCTGAATGCCCATCCAATTTACAGTGCGAAATAACTGGTGAAATCGTTCAAAATTGGCATTATTAAAAATTCTGCCGTGATATCGTCTCCTGGTTTCTCTGATTCCAGGACAACCAAGGAACAAATTACTGCTTCATGATCAGACAGACCCGAATTCACAACTGAGCGTGACACTTCATCAAAGTTTGAGCACACATAGTCAATAATAGTGGACGAAGTTTTACTTATACGCGTAGGTTTGTCAACGTGCATCATAAGACCATAAGTAGTTAGGGAACTTGCAAGCAAGATAGTATTTACTGCATGTTTATCATTAAAATTAATATTGAGATCTCCTGCCAGTAAGAGCTTTGCCCGAGGCAAAATACAGGAAAGAAGAGTTTCTAGTCTTTGCATAAATTCCCCAACCTGTGAGGAAGGTGAACGATACACAAGTATTTCCAGAAGCATATAGAAAATTCAAATGTACCTTCTTCCAACAGATGGTCAAATTTGTCAATATATACAAAACATTCATTATCAACTGACGATTCCTTAACTGAAATCAAAGTGCCGCCTTGCAATGAGTTCTCCCGACAGAATAAGGAATAACAATAATTATATTCAAAAACCGAAAAACACTCATTCGGCTCTGCGACTAGAACTATGTCCGGAAAGTAAATGCTTTCTAAAAATAAAAAAAGATCATCACATTTGTTTCTTAGTGATTGGGTATTTAACAAACAGATAGACAATTTGTTTGGAATTTGACTAGAATAACAATTTGAAGGAGAAGCTGCATGACGGGGTGAATTTGTAAAAAAGAATTACATGAAATTTGACTTCCCATTTTTTCTGACCAAATCAATACAATTTGAAACCTCATCAGTATTGTTACTCAAAGTAGAAGATGCACTGATTTCTTCTACATCACTCTCTGCTCTATGAGATACTTTATTGCAGTTATTGATCTCACAGGAATCATCTACTGTTTTAATAAAAGTGAGCGGTTTAAATAACATATTACCTACTCTTTGCACTCTTAACAACAAGGAGAATGTTCCTTGCAATATTATTGATGTTAACCCGAATGTTCTCACCGATGTGGCTCTTAAAGAAACGAGATAATTCCTTCTGAGACTATATTAACAAAACTACTCAAACCTTCATTAAACCTATTGATACATTTGTTAATTCTATTATTACACACCATAAAAGTTAATACAAAAATGAAATTGGTATTTGCGCAAAATTTAAACTTGTTCCAGATGCTTCTAACTTTTGGAAATCTGTGCTGCAAAAAATCATTTGTACCAGCCGCTACAATTACAAAATCATTAAGAGGATACTGTTTAGTTAACATTTCAACATTTTCTAGAACATTATCATAAGTTCCACCTGGCTTGATTATGGATTCAATCCTTAACTCGCTGCCCAAATTTTTATTTAAGAGATAATGCAGGTTACGCAATCTTTCATCGCTCAAGAACATAATCTTTCTTTGACAACCCAATGTATGAACAATACTATTCCAATTACAGTTTGATTGATTTGCAGCCCCATTTTCTGTGGATTCGGAATTTTCATGGTCTTTGGCAGCAGGAAAGAGAGAAAGGTTTTCGCGGGAATTCATTTCATCCCTGAGTTCATAGAGTTTATAGTTTACTTTCTTCAAATCCTTAATATACATTTGATTTTCACTGGTTAAAATCTCAATGCTCACCAGCATATTGTTTTGACTGGCTTCAAGGTCCGCAAGTTTAGATTTCGATGTGCTATAGATGTGGCAGGACTGGGCATTTCGAAAGAGACTGCCGAGTACAACTACGGTCTAGATGAAGGCTGCCCAAGCCCAGGCCTGAATTACAAAAGGCCCGCGTCAGCAAGTTTCATTTTCAAAGTGTGTATGTGTGTGATATGCTTGTTGCGCACGGTCTCACGATTGGCTGTCTCGCTCGGAAGGCCAAGAAAACTTGCATATTTTTGTGAATCCTTTTACAATCAGTTTGACTGAAATAATCAGTTATCCTGTCAATATTCAGTTGCAACTTATTGAACTGCAAAATCATTCTGCACTAAAAAAAACTTTTTGCAGAAAAAATATCTTCAGTCAAAAACTTCTTCAGAAGAATTTATAGATTTTTGGAAATTCGTGCTGAAAGAAAATTTTCCCGAAATAACTGACCTGGCTTTTCAATTTTTAAGTAGTTTCGGATCAACATAATATGTATGTGAAAAGAATTTTTCAAATCTTAATTATTTAAAAAATAAATACGGCACATCTCTAACTGAGCAATATATTTCTGATTTGTTGTTACTGTCAACATCTGATAGGAAAATTATTAAAACAGACAATTTCAGAAATATCATTAATTGTTACAATTATTTAGAACTTTAGATATTGTCTTTTTTTAATTTTGTTTCTTTATTTGGCAGAATATGCTACTTATTTTATTATTTTTAAGTAAACGAGAAATTTCAGAATCTTACATTTTTTTTATTGCACAATACCTTAATTTAAGTTAAGGCTTATTACTTATTGTTATCAAAACTAACAAAAATATTGACTCGTCAATTATGCCCAAATGTTAAAAAGGTTGGGCAGCCTTGGTCTCCATCTAGAGACGCTAGGACCTCAAAGTCAAATCAGGAAAACTTCAATTAGTCAACATTGTGGGGCGGGTGTTGGCTAAAGAAGATAAAGCCCCAGGGTCGTCTCCATAAAAAGTCTAGGAAAAAACGCCGACAGTCTAACTATTAAAGGAAAGATCAACGGAAAAGCCATTACATTAAGGTCCAACAGAGTAAATAGAGCAGAAGTCCTACCCATATCGAAGAATGTAGTTTTACGTACGGTTACCGGTGACACTGCTGAAGTACCTGGAGAAATGGATATTGAACTTCAACTGGGACGAATTAAATTACGCCACACAGTGTTAGTAGCCGACATAGAAGACGAATTTATTTTGGGGATGGATCTCATCGGTCAATATGGATTCTCTTTTGACAATAAACTTAACCTTCTGAAGTTTGGCACCGAAGAGTTCATCCTTACCACACCGACTAAAGTCGTGGCGGCATGTACTGTCAGAATAAGCGGAAATACCGAGCAGATAATTTTTGGGAAATTGAAGAAGGATTTTGGAGGCTGCATCGGACTTATCCAACATCACGATTTGCCTTGCAAACATCTCGTAGACAAAGCACTAGTCAAAACCGACGGTGAAATATCGATAAGGATAGCAAATATTTGATCCAATTCCACCAAATCAATAAATGAGATGTAATAGCCACTTGCGAGCCGGTGCAGTGGTTAACCAGTTGCGAAACGCGGTCGGGAGTAACACCCTCAACATCACCTAAGGAAGCCCTAGAACATGTCCAGAAGTCGTGGCATCATCTATCTTCCGAAGTAGTGAAGAAAGCTACACAATTTATCAAAGAGCAGAGCACAGCCTTTGAAGGGAAAAATGGCAATACTGGAAGAACGAACATCATAAAACATAAAATTGACTGAATTTTTTGTATTTTACACGTAAATGACATCACAACACATTTATTTATATTCATATTTAAATCGTGTTCATCGAACCAACGCACAACTGCATTCAAATCCTTCTGCAAATCCATTGCATCTGCCTCACTTTTAATTGCATGGAAGATTTTGTAGTCATCACCAAAAATGAGGCCTTTACTGAAGTTAAGATTCTGGCCTATGTTATTTATTACCAAAAGGAATAGAAGTGGACCGAGATTCGAACCCTGTAGTACTCCAGACGTGGGCATATGTTTGAGATCTAAAGCTTTTAAGTTCAACAAATAGAGTTCTATTTTGTAAATATGATGATATTAGAATCTATACCAAAATTGCTGAGATCGGCTCAATTCAAATATTTTGGAATAAGTTGAAATTATGCTAACAGAAGAACATAAGGTATACTGACTTGGATACTTTCAACTTTTTAATTGCCTCTCTAACGGCTTCTGTAATTTCTAAGAAACCAATTTTACATTATTTTGCGTTATATTCTGGTTGTTGTCGGCATATATGGAACCGAAATACCGAGCAAAGGCATCCATTATATTTAGCGCCCATCTATTTCGCATCCTTTATACAATCAATCGATCGAAAAATCTTCAAGTCATCAGCAAAGGCCAAGTATGAGCTATTCCCTATAAAGTCCCCCAAATCACTCACAAAGAGATTTAATAGAATTGGCCCACACACAGTGGGAACCCCCGAAGGAACCTCAATCTCCTTTGAAACGCTGCCAGCATATTTGACTGCCGGCACCCTATCCGTGATAAAACTCCGAATCCACGACAAGAGTGGATCGCTGATTCCCACGGTTCTCAGCTTGATGATGAGAAGGCTGTGGTCGACCCTATCGAAGTCCTTACAAAAGTCACAGTATACAGAGTCTACCTGCAGCCCTCTCCATTGCAGAAATTAGGTAGTTCTCATACAGTAACAGATTAGTGCAAGTAGATCTGCCATGTGGAGAAAACAAGGTTCCTACAATCCCAAGACAGCAATTCAGTTACTAAACGATCCACCAGCTTCGGGATTTCTGACTGAGTACAGACGGCCTTGTAGTTTTCCACATTTTCTCTATTACTAGATTTAAAGATAGGATTTAAGAACCTACTTCTCCAATGTTATGGAAAAACACCAGAATGCACAGAACCATTGAATAATTTAAGCAGCAAGGTAATGGTAAAAGAACATTTTTTTTAAAAAGGAGGCAGGTATAACGTCAGGACCCGAAGTACACTTGGGTGGCAACGGTATATTTATTGATGGTAACGATATTTTTAAATCTATAATCGGGAGTGTCTTGAGATGTGGTGTCATTATATACTGTGTAGAAGAATTTAGCAAAGACATCAACAAGGTCGTCGTTGTTCTGACTAATCTCATTGTAGGTGACAAGAAATTAAACTTTTGAGAATTCTCTATATATTGTTTAGTATATGCATGAAGTACACTATGTTGGGGTTTGAAACCTTATACACTAAATCAGAGTTCTATCCACAATACCACTGTTTCGGTATTGTGGATAAAAATTTACTTCATTAAAACTCTGTTTTAATGAAGTATACTGTGAAGGTAGCAGTGGCGTGCACACAATGAAAGCACAAATGCATTGCCTACCCTGATGTTTTGACATTTTTTATATTTTCCCATTTAAATTTAATCCCGATAATATAAATTATAATTTTACTAATAAGTATAATCCAAATTTAAAAAGCTTATCTTAAGCGCCAGTAAAAATATTAATTATATTATAGAAAAACATCACAGTCTACCACTCATATTACGCTACCTATATTAAACGGAATAATATTCTCCGACGGCAACCGCTAAAAAGCATTCCATAACAAACCGAAGGCATGCACTTATACCGTCAATACTGGATTTACTACGGAAGCGAAAAGCAGTGCTTGAAAAAAGACAGCCAAATGAAACGTTACATAAAAAGAAAAGAGACAAAGCATGCGAAGATGATCCGGGCCGACCGACGCGACGACGCAACAATAAGTGCTGTTGCCAAAATGTGCTCTCTTTAATTAATATTTTGATTTGATAGACATTCTTTTTTACCAAGGATCGTATTGTTATCGTTTTTTTGCGCTTTAGTAATTGGTTTGAAAGCCATTACCGGTTACATCACTACAGGGTTTGGTTAAGAAAGCTTTATTATTTAATAATGTTTAAAATTACAGTACATGGGGAATCCCTACATTTATTAATATTTCGATATCTGGGTATTAATAACGCCATGCATTTTTTTTGCAAGAAACTGAAACCCGATAATACAACACCGGCATTGGCCAGCCATAAATAAGAATAATATCAGGTTCCCTTTTCCATGTGCCCTATTCTTGTGTGAGATTGGGATTTGACGCCCTGCGCTTTTAGTTATAGTTTTGAAAGTTTAGTTAGTTTAGTACCTGTACAAGGTTGTTGTTTTATAAAAAAATCCATGACAATTATTAGTGACTCTGCAACTATCGTCATAAAATTAAAATTTATTGTTGGCTATGCTTACTCTTTGGCGAAGAAGGAAATTGTAGAGTAAACGTGGGTATATTGATGTAAATAATGTGTCAAATGTCTCAGAAAAACAAGGCCAGTCCACTAACCATTTACAACAGTTTTGGCGAAACTCGAATTGAAAAGGCCTACATTTTTTTGGAGCCTCAAAATTGAAGTTTTTGGGTGTGGCACCTGAAAAAAAAATCTACCTACGTCGACGCCTGCAGCGGGCTTATTCCTTCTGTATCATTTTCTCTTATGTTGCCTACCCTCTCCTAAATGGTACTGCACGCCACTGGAAGGTAGGCGATGAGTTAAAATGGGATATACTCTAATAGAGGAATAAGCGAATAGCCTGATGAATTCCAAGTAGCTCCTTTGCGTCACTTGCTGTCGAGATATTTTGTTTTTTAACAATTCTAAATAGTAATATAAATGCAATTTTTGCCACACCACAACAAGCGATGCAGTGTTGGTCCGCTTCTTGTTCACCTTTACGATTATTGGTTGATTGTACGTTTACGTTAGTAAAGCGCTGTATAAATGTGTTAATCAGTTGAAATTTTATAAGGGACTATAAAGCCAGATAGCTCATTAGGTGGAACTCCTTTCCAAGTTGCACACATCGTTGAACTGTATGATTAAAGTTTTATGTAAAGAGGTTCCGTTCAGCGAAACTGTAACCTGTAGGGTTATAATACTGCCATCGTGTCACGTGGCAATGGCTACCCCCACTGCCGCCTCCCGACAACTCTGTCGGGGACTCACACCTGCGGTCTCCAAACTCTTACATTTTTTTTTTATGGCAGTGGCACACACACTAAAGGGAGACCCTATGGCGCTCGACGAGCGGCGTGTGTGCGAAGATGTTGATTGACACGGCTCTTGAATATTTGTAAGTTGTAATTAGTGGGGAACAGATGTCCTGGGAGTGAGTTCCACAGTGATGCAGTGCGCCAGACAAAGGAGTTCTTGTAAAGCGATGTTCTAGGTGTTTCCAGTTGTACGACGAACTGGTGCGCTCTTGCCGTCTGTCGTGACTGTCTGACAGGAGCTGCCAGGGGCGGGATGAGGCGGACCAAATCCTGGGAACATCTGCCGTGAAAGTATCTGTAAAACAGAGATATCTCGGCTACATGTCTGCGATGTTCCAGACTATCTAGATTCCGGGTCAACTCCGGGTCGCCGACGAGACGCACAGCTCTCTTCTGAATGGAATCCAGCAGCTTTAGGGTGTGCTTTGGTGCGGCACCCCAGATATGTGAGCAATATTCTAAGCACGGTCTTATTTGCGCTTTGTAGAGCAAGAGCAACTGCTGCGGTGTATAGAGTTTTTTGTTGCGAAATAGCGCCCCAAGCTTCTGGGAGGCTGATTTTGCGATATTAGCAACATGGTCATGCCATGACATATTGCTGTTGACCGAGACACCCAGCAGCCCGATTGACGAGGATGAAGGAATGGTCGATCCTGCCATAATGATGTCAGGGCCCGCTGTATTGGCCCTCTTAGTAAACGTTGCTGCTTGGGTCTTTGCTGCATTGAACTGGACCAAATTTCGGTCGCCCCAAGTTTGAACTTTCTCCAGGTCTTGATTAATTGCTGTAATCTGCTCCTGTCTGCGGTGATGAGTCTCAGTCGCTGGTAAGGGTTGTTCTGATCTAAAATGGGAGACAAGCGTACTGTCATCCGCAAAACTGTAAACAGGATTATTTGTTTCGGTCAGCAGGTCATTAATATAGATGAGGAACAGAGTTGGTGAAAGTATTGCGCCCTGAGGCACGCCCGCGTTGATGGTGAATGTGTCCGAGATGTGTCCATCGACTGCAACGTGCAGAGATCGGCTCTTAAGGAAACTGGCAAGCCAGCTGCAGAGAGAGGCTGGCAGTCCGAAGGACGGTAGTTTGTTGAGCAGTCCGTCATGCCAAACTCTGTCGAATGCCTTTGAAATATCCAACGCAATCGCTCGAGACTCTCCGTAGTTCTCAATTGCCCTACTCCATATATGAGTGACATAGGCCAATATATCTCCTGTCGATCTCTCTTTGCGAAAGCCGTATTGATTATCACTGATTATTTTGTTGTTCTCGAGGTACTTGAGTAGTTGCTGATTGACTACACGTTCCATGACTTTGGAGATTATTGGAAGCAAGGCAATTGGACGATAGTTTGAGGGCGTGGTTTTCTTGCCTTTTTTTGGAACAGGTTGCACTCGAGCGACTTTCCAAGAAGATGGGTAAATCCCTTTTCCGTAAGACAGAGAAAAAAGCCTAGAAAAAACGGGTGTTAGTTCGTTGGCGCAGTTCTTTAACACGATGGCAGGTATTCCGTCCGGTCCTGATGCCTTTTGCGTATCTAGATTTTTAAGGATTTTACGAATATCACGGTGATGAAATTTGACTTCTGCCATGGTAGTGTTGATGTTCGATATGGTGGGGAGAGTCTTGCCTTGGGGGACGTCTAAGGTAGAGTGCGAAGAAAACATTTTGGCGAGCATGTTTGCCTTTTCCTTGGCTGTAGTCGCCGTGATGCCACGTTCGTCTGTCAAAGGTGGGAGAGACGTTTCTGTAAAGTTGTTACTTACTGCCTTTGCTACCGACCAGAAATTCCTGGAGCCACTGGGGCATTGCAAAAGTTTATTCCTGGTCCTTTGATTGTGTTTGTCCTTAGTTTCGTCGATAACACGCTTGCATTCGTTTCTCGCTTCGACAAAATAATTGCGATTTTCAGCGGTCTGATTTTGCTGCCAGTTCTTGTAGGCTTGCTGTTTCCTACCCACAGCTCTTTCGCATCTTCTGTCGAACCAGGGCTTTCCTTTTGATGGTAACTTGATGGAATTTGGGATGTATGCTTCCATTCCTGAGGAGATTACTTGCGTGATCTTTTCGCAGCAGACTGACGGGTCGTCAGCGCCAAAGCAGACGTCGAGCCAAGGAAAATCCAGGTAGAACTCCCTTAGATCATCCCAGTTTGCAGAATTGTAATGCCAGATTTTGCGAGGCAATGGTGTATCCTTCTGTATGAGTGGCAATTCACAAACCGTTGTAATAAGTTTGTGGTCGGAATTACCTAATGGCGGACCAACTGTAACTGTGTACTGGTCAGGATTGGTGGTTAGAAAAAGATCCAGGAGGGCGGCGAATTCGCCCCTCTCTGAGATTCGAGTTGGTTCGTCTACAATTTGAGTAAGCCCGCAGCTGATGGCGAATGCTTCAGCCTCTCTACCTTCGTTGTCGGTCTTGTTGTGATGTTTGAGCCAGTTGGTGTTGTGGGCATTGAACTCTCCCAGAACGATTATTTCTGAACTGGGATGATCAACCTGTATTGAGTCAAAAGTGGTAGCTAGTGTTGAAAAAAAGCTTTGGTAGGCTCTATCGCTCGGAGGGCGATAGAGACAACATATAAACTTGGTTAATCCCTTGGCGG